>CATIWO010188055.1:0-14489 GCA_949673435.1 Macaranga tanarius
CCACAAAGCCAATCGATATCACATTTCTCATAATCAATGGTCACAAAGCCAATCGATATCATCACATCCACATTTACTCACATAATAGTATCACTAGAGTCAATGGATCAAACTCAAATTTATAATACAACCACATATATAACCACAAATTAATACCATCACATATATCAACTTCATTTTAGTATGCCAATTATAAGCACATATAATATACTAAAATTTTATCATATTACCAAACATAACTCAATATTCTTAATTCATCCAACATACTCATCTTCTCATTCTCAATCACCCACAGGTGATAACAAGTATAATTCATACAATACGTTCATTATCAATATGGATTTATAATAAGTGTTCAATTAACAATATTATCTATCATTGGTAGCACCCTTCAAGGTACCACATACACGTGTCCACAATATAATACCAACACGTGGTATAAGAAAATTTTCATATATTATTTTTCAAAATAAAAATGTTTTATCATTCCAATTTTCCAACAACTCAGTTCCAAATCTATCTTCTAAAATACTATTGCATCTCTCAATTAATCAAGCAATCGTTCATTGCTCAATTATGGATAATTATTCTTCATTAAGATACTATTCGATTACCTACAATTATTATCCTACCTCATACTACTATCTTTTTAAAATCTGCCAATTCCATTGATGTGAACAAAGTAATCAATATGAGTACAGCCTTTGGAATAATTCCATTTGAAATATATTCTTCAGGGTAAACGTACTTTCGATATTTCATCTAGAACACATTAGGAAATTCTCCGATTATAAGTATATTCATTACCCTTGAACTAATCTAAATAATTTCTTACTCAGCTTCAATCACAAATTATATAATTACAGCTGAAATCCAACTAGCATGCACAATTTCTCTTTAATCAATATCTTTATCTTTCTCTATCTCTAAATATTCAGACATGCCTTCTTTATATACCAATCTACTATGATACTATCCTTCTTCCCAATTCAATTACTGTTGTAGTCTGCATATTAGTTATATTGTTCTACTATCTTGAAATAAAATTTCATCACCAAATTTACTATCACAACATTCTAGCAGGCATTGAAATACATATATCATATCCTTAATAATGCAAATGTGCCATTTTTACGTAATGTATACTCATATAAATGATCATCATGTCCAATTTTTATTGCAATACCAATTCCTTTTTCCTTAATCTCTTAGCTTCTACTTGGTTTACTAACGATTTGTAATATTTCCTTTCTTGTACCATTTTGTTTAATTAACTAAGATCTTTCAATAGTTTTCTTCAATGAACAATCTCTAAAGACATACTCCACTTGCTATACTAGTAGCAGACATCAAGTCTAAAACCTCAAAATTTTTCCAGATGGATTCTATCACAACTATTATATATATATTAAAACTGATGCACTGTTAAAAAATTTATTAGCGCCTTATTGACTTTTAAGTCTTCTATAATCTCTGTTATATGTTTTTCTCATATTTCACAATTTTATAACCTCACATGGTATTTAATTAGTATTCCACTAGTATCATACCCATACCATCATCAACATTTCATATCACAACCTATAGATTATAACTCATCCATTGCACACAAGCCTTTATCATAAGAACCTAATGACAAAGCACAATTAAGAGAAATCTACCAAAAATTTGGCAGAACCTCCTCTAAAATATAGACATCTCCTTACTATAGTAGGGTCAATCCTGTAATAAAAACAACCACACTTCTATAAACAATATCAATTAGGCTCAGATATCTACCATACTATAATTACATTTAACTGAGCCTCACCAATATACTATTATTGGTAATTTATGAGCATTACTAAGATCACAGTGCATTCATATTAATTTTCACATCATATATATTTTTCGCATATACTGATCAATCTTTGTATACATATTACACCTTCACATTAATATAATATGTTATAATAATTCTAAAAAGCACACTCATTGAATCCATATATATTTATTTCATATCACATCACATATCTTGCTCAAATAATGACACTGTATAACTAATTCTCTTTTCATCAGTACTTATTAATTCAATCTAGAATTCTTTTGGCACTCTATAATCATTCCTCTTCTATGGCGAAATCACTAATACCCATAAAAATCTTTGTACTTTCCCCTCTTATCTATTCATAGTTCTAATTTATCAATAATGTTATCCACTTGCTTTTGACTCATTATTTTCATCTTTTAGTCCATTCACTAATATACAAGAATATACATCTTGTGGAAGGGTTATAAATAAAAATTGATCCAAGCTCATATAAAGCATGCACCTGCATTTGTCTAAAATTTGACTCTGATGACTCATTTGGCCGATGGGTTGAGCTTGGTGTCCTTCCATCCTATTATATGTAATGCATATCAACTATATGTCATTTATGACTTATGCATGATATGCTATGAATGCAACTTATTCTCATTTCTCGAGAAAATATAATCCCTGCTCTGATACCACTAATTGTGAAACCCAAAATCATAACCAAACACGTGGTATAAACAAACATCACACACGTGTTATAATAAAAAAATTTCCAGAGAAGTACTCATGTACTTAACCATAGACACATATTCAACAATACATACATTGTTAAGCATTATACATATACTTGTCTAGAATAACACCCATATTTGATATATGGTTAACTAGTACACATAAAGCTATTACAAAATGCCAAATGATATACAAAAGGAAGGTTGGTTATGCTAAAACTCATTTTGGCCCCCCTAAAGACTCCAATGCAAGCCTCAAGCCTTAGCTTAATCAAGCCCTAAAAAATTTCAACAGCAAAGGGGTGAGCTTGCAACTCAATAAGCAACTATGAATACAGTTCCACACATACACCAAACACATATGAAATGAGTTCATGAAGCATATAATCATATATATAAGATACATTCTCATGTTCATAACATACTCTTATAATCCTCTACTAAGTCTATAAATAATCACCTTAAAGTTCCATTACCATTGGCAGTATATCGAGTGCAAATAGGAGTCCAAATGAAGAAGGAGTAATTAAGCAATAAAATATCAAGCTCAATTAGAGAATCTTAATGATAGATTCAACTCTAACTTAAAACATAAAAGTTGTAGAGGACTCTTTAAAGTTTCTCCAGCATTAAAACATTCTTCATTTGGGGCTTTATAGCTCAAGTTATGGTTAAAATACAAAGATAAGAGTGTGTTAAAGGAAAAGACTGGGCTCCTCACGGGTGAGTGCTCAAGGCCACGATTGGGTGCTCACGACCACGATGATGTGCTCACAGTCATGAGCCAGACCATGAGTAGCCACCTGAAGCTCCAATTTACTGTGTAAAAACACCAGGGTTGCTCACGATTGCGCCCTTACAGTCGTAAGCTGATCGTGAGCAGCCCAAGCAAGGCCAAAACTCCCTTTTGGCCATTCCAATGCACACCAAACCTTTCCATACTCAACTATAACTCAAACCAAACCTAAAAAACACCTCATAAACATACTAAATATCATCAAATCATTCATCAACATAAAATTCTCAATCCTTCACAAGTTCAAGGCATAAATTTTCATCCATTTCAACTAGAAACAACCCATTCATTCATTGCATCTCACCATTTCAATTAACCACAACATAATCCATATTTCCCACGTATATATAAACATAATGCAAGATGCATGATTATGCAAGTTAGTTATCTGGTCGGACTTTTCATCATATATATACCTCACACTTAGCCTCATTGTCTATATTCCTCATAAATTTAATGTCTTTCAAATGGCCATTTAGTGAGACTATCCACCCAACTCAATCTCACTTCTCACATGGGTAGCTATACGCCCGGCTCAGCTTGCCCATCTCACATAATAAATTTTGGGTAGCCATATACCCAGCTCAGTTTGCCCATCACACATAATCATAATTCCTCACTTCCTCACATATCACACTTTCGTGTAAATCACAACACAATACATTTCAATGCCATTTCATATTCATCAAACATCACAACAATACTTCATTACCATTTCATTCATGCTTATACTCATAACACAATATACACATTTATAGTGTCCACTACATAACACATATATATATATCATCATTTGCCAACATCCTTATCACATTCCAATACATAAAAAGATTGAACTCATTCCACATCTTTTCACTAATCATAGATTCATCCAATTCCAACATAGGGGTACATTCTATTAAATATATGAGCTAAGCATATATACACAACATGTATTAATAGTTACTTACCCCCAATCGCTTCCACTCCAACAAAAGTCTTTCTTTCAATGGTGAGTGCCTTCCTTCCCTTTATCAATCCCTATACAAATTCATATATGAATTTAACAATCAAACATCAAATTTTACCCTAACCTTCCAAAGTACATAAATTGCTCAAAGTTTAACAAAACCTAGACATACACACATAAGACCAATAACCCTAAAATTACTACCAAAGCTAGGGTTATGTGTAGCACCCTCTAGGTACTACATACAAGTGTCCATACATTACAACATACACGTGGCATATGGAAAATTTTCTGAATAAAAGATAAGTATATATATAAATAAAAACTCTTGTTTGATATATTGAAAATTCTTTATACAAGGATCATAAAATATTAAATATCCATTTCCAAAACATGATTACAAAATGTTCAAATGCTATGATGATGAGGATGGAGATGTCGACACCAAGACTGCCTTTTTATCCCACCTGAGCTCACAAAGAAACACTCTCCAAGCTTCAATCAACAAGCCTCAAACTAGGCTATCTATCAAAGCCTGAAAACCACAATTGTAAAAGAATGAGCTTGTGACTCAATAAGAAATTATTAAAATAAATGTATATATACTTGTTCTCAAGAATTAATTAAGAAAAATAATTATAAATAATTAATAGAGGACTACACGGTCTGGTACACGGCCGTATTTTAACCCGTATATCTGACTGTCGAAATTTTAAAGCTACCTATGTTCTTGCCCGTGTATCTCTCTGTCTAATATTCAACATACATACATGGCTAAGGACACACCCGTGTCTTTGCCTGTCTATCTCTCTGGACAAAATTGCTACCTTAAACATGCCCATGTCTCGACACACGGTCTAAAATATGCCTGTGTCTCGACCTATATTCTTAATTTGAAATTTACTTTTACAATCTTCCAAGTAAACCGCAACATAGTCACAAGCACATAATATCAATAGCAATCTAGAAATTGCTAACATAAATATATATGGGTTTATACACTCAATATCTATACTCCACTATATTTATCACATTCACATCTTGCACCAAATCCTCATTTATCATTATATACATCATCACAATACTATATCATTGATTCTCAACTATTGGTGTCATAATTACACCTTTTCAAGCAATTCACAATTCATAATCTCGCATTCAAAGCATAAATTTCCATCAACCATGCTTCACATGCCATCCACAATTCATACACATAAATAATGAAATGCAAAAATGCGTGATGACGTAAGTTAGTATCTAGCTGGAATTTCTCAATACACGTCACACATATTTCACATAAATCCCACTTTTCCTTTTCTTTTCTTTTCTTTCATATTTTTATTTTTATTTTTATTTATGTAACCGTGGCCATTCCTGAGACTCTCTGCCCAACTCAGTCTCAGATCTTATATATATATATATGAATGGTCACACCTGAGACTCTCTGCTTAGCTCAGTCTCAGGCCGTGGAGCTCAATCTTCACCACACATATTTTCCTCACATCCTCACATTACTCACAATAAATATATGTATAACCATACCACCTCAAGTGGCTTGCATAATTCATAATTCTATACCACCTCAAGTGGCTTGCACACACATAGGTGCCATTGTTCATAATTCATTACTACACATGCTCATTTTTATAACATTAACATTCACAATTATAAACAAAGAATATATCATGCATATACCAAAATATACCAATAGTATACCAAAAGTATACCATAATCATATGCCATACATATATCATTCTTATTCTAAAAATATACCAAAAGTATACCATAATCATATGCCATATATATATCATAATTGCCACCATGAATGGCATATACTAATCAAATATAATCAAACAACTATAGTTACTTGAATTTCACTATATGTAAGCATTATGTTAACAATTACTTACCTCAAGCCTTCAACTACTTCTTAAATAAAAGCTTCCCCTATTGAGTAGGGTTTCATCTAACTCTATCAACTCCTATACACAATCATGTCCCAGGTTCAACAAGTAAGCATAGCAATTCATCCTAAAATTATAAAAGGGCAACTAGAGGCTCAAGTTCAATATGCCCAAATAATTTACACACATGTCCAAAAATCATGAAAATATTACTGAAGCTAGATCTATGAGTCTACTTCAAATTCCAACTAGAATTACTCAATTTAGACAAGTATATAATTAATTATCGATTTTTTAATAAATTCGGGTAACACAAAGCTAACAGGTTGAGCAAGAAAATTTTGGGTTATACCAGACAGTCTTAACAACAAAATCAACTCTGGGTCAAAATATAAAAGTTGTAGGAGATTCTTTGAAGTTTCTACAAAATCTAACCTTACTTAATTTGGAGTTCTACAACTCCAGATATCACCATCTAACCAATGCATAAGAAAATTCACAAACCAACCTATATACTACTACTGTCATGTTTCACATATAAGGTTCATGATGCTTTTATTAATTATTGACATATTTTAAAATCACCAAATTTATAAAAAATCTACCTGAATGGGTCTAATTTCAATAACAACTGAATTCACCTAATTATCACGTGTAGAGAATTAATTATAACAATTTAAACAATAATAGGTCACACAATATAATAGAGTGAGCAACAAAATGTCTAGTCTAATTCGAACAATTTAACAGCAAATATGGCTCAGACTCAAAACTTAAGAGTTGTAGAGAACTCTCTGAAGTTTCGAAAACATCAAACCATATTCAAATCAGAGCTCTAAAACTTCAGATATGGTCAAAATACTAAGACTAAAAAATAGAAGCAGCATACCCGAATTTCCCAACATCAAAATCTAATTCAATTAACTAAAAATAAATACAAGCTTACCAAAAATGATGCTCAATCCACTTATAAATCTTCTTTAGCTCTCCAATTTGATTATTAAATGAGTAGAAAATCACCAAAATCTCCCAAAGCTTCTCAATTTTTCCTCTTTCTCTTCTTCCCAATTTTCTCTACAAAATCCTGTACACTCTTCTAACATAAATACTAATAAAATACTCACAATTAATTACACCAATTAAACTAAGCCATTTGCCACCTAAAGTCTCTACATAATAATTAGTAATTACACTAATATCTTATAGATAAATATTAACTATTATCTCTTAATAAAATATACATAAATATCACCAAATCTCTACACACCCTTAAGAACTTTGGATTGTTACACAATAATCCTCAACTTTTTATTTAGCCAAATAACTCCAAATTTACCTTACAATTATACCCCTCTTTACTAACATCTACCAACTCATACTTAAATGCAACTCATAACTCCACTCCACATATCATGAAAAGGATATACATAAATAGGACTTCTAAAATATGGGTGTTACATATATATCACTTAATATTAATATAATAATACCTTTAATAAATATCACCAAATATAATAATAATAATAACAACAATAGTATCTAGATATTATGGGTAATTATCATTGTAATATACACTAGCTTCCTTAATGAAGTGGCATTATTTCACAATAGCCCACAACTTCTAATTGTGACAATTCACTCCAAACTTTTCTTATAATCTAATCCCTCTCTACAACTCAAGTACATTCTTATACTTAAATAAAGTCTGATATCTAACATGCATAAAATGAAATTCGTACGTCATAAATACGTATGCTAAAAGGGTGGTTGTTACATTTTTTCCTCCTTAAGAAAATTTCATCCCCGAAATTTAATAACTCATCAACTTTCAAAAAAAGATATGGAAACCTCTTTATTTTTCAACTGCTTCACGTTTCGATCTAGAATCTCCATTGGTTCTTACACTTACATCAATCCTTCAAAAATCTCTATTCCCTGCTCTTCTATCACGTGACTAAGATTCAATTTATACCATCTTAACATAAACACATGGACTATCTCATGAATAGAAAACAATTCCCTTGGCAAGCTCAATTTATATGACAACATTCCACCCTTTTCTATAGTTTATACTATTCAACGTATCTCGGATTCAATTTTCCTTTCTTTTTAAATCTTAAAATTCCCTATTCAGCCTTCTTGAAGCTATACATACCTTTCTACACTCAAATGAAACCGATAGAAAATCAGAGACACTCCAAATCCTACTTAACATTATCAATTCAATCTATTCACAATTGTATGGTATTCCGTCAATCACGAGTCTCAAACATTTATATTCATTCTTTTATAGTCTTCATAACTCTTTCTTATAATAGATCTCATTCATAATGTAAGCTCGAAATATATCTATATCCCCACATCATTTAATATTCATATATTCACCCTTTTGATACATTTACATTACATCATTTCTAACACCCTCAATCATCAAATTCATGCAAGAAAAAGTATAAATACTCAATAAGCAATTGAGTATACATCACATAAATTTCAAATCTCGATACTATAATTAATAATTGCATTCATCTCAACAATAAGATTAACATATCGCAATAATTCATATAAATGCAAGAGTTCGCACTTCATATCTCAATCTCATTGTTGATATCATTTACCTTGTCGATGGACACTCAGCCAATCGACTTAATCAATTTAACATAGTCGATGGTCACAAAGCCAATCGATATATTAACATCATTTACATCCAATATAATCGCATTCCACAACACAACTTAAGTAATATAGTTCATCCAAAATACTTATCACACAAGGATAATGAACAAGTGGAATTCACTCATTTTCTTTGTTATCAAAGTGAGTTTATATCATTCATGTGCATTCCTATTAGTAATAGTATATATATACAATACCAAGTTCACAATATACTCACTTAGTATGTTTTACAATCAATACCAAGTCCACATATAATTCTTAATAGATCAATTCCCAAATAAGATTAATATTCTAGTAACAAAATTAACATATCCTTGCATCTGATTCATTAAATCTAACAACTGCTTACGAAAATACTATTCACCTTAACATTCAAGTACTATCAAAAAATCTTACTCATTAATGATATAGATGCATCGGGTATACCAATCAATTCAAATGACAAAATCATAAATTCATACCATCCATTTCCAATTTTGCATACCATACTTGAAAATAAAATATTTTATCATTCAAAAAAAAACTATTGCATCTCTCAAATAATCAAGTAACTTATTATTTCCCAATTACTGATAATTATTCCATTACCCTTGAACTAATCTTTATCAATTCCTCAGTATCGGGTAAGTTTCATGCCCATCTCAATCCATATGGAAAGCAATTCTAGTTAAAATTAAATAAACATGTAAAATTTCCATTTACTTACCATCAACACATAATCTCACATTATCATCTTTCTTTGTCAAGCTAAAATAACACTCCCATAGTGAATGACTCACTTTACCAAAATACCTCTTTAAGTCTCTTGATATTATTCTGTATGGTGCCATCAATTTATAAGCCACCCTTGAAGTAATCCAAATTCAAAATTTGCTCCTAAGAATAATCTCAACAATTCTCTTTTAATCACTCTTTCTATCTTTCTCTATCTTCAAATATTCACACCCACCTTCTTTATATACCAATCTATAATGATACTACAGCTTTATACCTAATCAATTCCTGAAATAATATTATACTTATTCCTAATTTAATAGATGTGGCAGTCTGTATATTAGTCATATTATTCTAATATCTTGAAATAAAATCTTATTACCAATTTACTATCACAATATTTTAGCAGGCATTAATATATATATATACCATGTCCTTAATGATGCAAATGTGTCATATATATACGTAATGCATACTCATTCAAATGATCATCAAGTCCAATTTTGTGTTACAATACCAATTTCTTTCTATTTACTCTCTTAGCTTCCACCTGGTTTACTCCTGATTGGAATATGTCCTTTCTTATACTGCTTTGTTCAATTAACTATGATCTTCAACAATTTTCTTTACTGGTTAATCTCTAAAGAAATGTCCCCGCTTAATACACTAGTATCAGACATCAAGTCTAAGATCCCAATAATTTTTCAGATGGATTCTATCACACCTATTACATATTGAGGTTGGTGCACTGCCCATAAATTTACTAGTGCCTTCTTGACTTTTAAGTCTTCTATTTTCTATGGTATATGTTTTTCTCATATTCCACAATTTCATATGTATATATCCATTTTGTAAAACTATCCACCTGATTCAACCTTCACTCAACATATGTTCTCACACATTATTATTTTCCTCACTAGTTTCACCTTCTTATGAAACACAACATATCATAATACAATACAACTCAATGCCATTGCATCACAATAATTCCTTATAATAATATCCATCCATAATCAATAGTTTAGTATCACATTCATAATGCATACATTAATGTCACATGGTATTTAATTAGTATTTTACTTGTATCATACTCATATCATCATCAACATTTTATATCACAGCCTATAGATCATAACTCACCCATTACGCTTAAGGCTTTATCATAAGAACCTAACGACAAAAGCTTAATTTACGAGGAATCTACCGAAAATTTAGTATAACCTTCCTTAAAATATAGACATCTCCCTACTAAAGTAGGGCTAATCTTGTAATAAAATAACTATACTTCTATAAACAATCTACATTAGGGCTCAGTTATCCACCATACTACAATTACATTTAACTGAGCCTCTCTAAAATTCTATTATTGGTAATACATGAGCATCGCCAAGATCATAATATATTCACATTGATCTTCACGTCAATATAATGTGTCATTTATAATTCAAAAGGGCACACTCATTTAATTCATATATTTATTTCATATCATATCACATATCTTGCTCAAATAATGACACTGCATAACTAATTTTCCTTTCATTAGTACTTATTAATTCAATCTAGAATTCTTTCCACACTTTATAACCATTCCTCTTCTACGACAAAATCACTAGTGCCCATAAAAATCTTTACACCTTCCCCTCTTATCTTTTCATAGTTCATCATTAACAATGCTATCCACTTGCTTTGACTCACTATTCTCACCTTTAATCCATTCACTAATATACAAAAATATACATATTATGGAGGGGTTACGAATAAAAATTCAAGCTCATATTGAGCATGCACAGATGTTACCAATGAACTCACTCAGACAACTCTTCGGGGTCAATGTGAGGCACTTGGTGTTCTTCCATCCTAAGATATACAATGCACATCAACTATATGTTTTCTAAACTTATGCATGATATGTCATGTATGTATCATGCTTTATCGTCCTGAGAAAATCTAATTCCCGCTCTGATACCACTTAATGTAGCATCCTCTAGGTACCACATACAAGTATCTATGCATTACAACATACAAGTGGCATATGAAAAATTTTCTGAATAAAAGATAAGTATATATATAAATAAAAACTCTTGTTTGATACATTAAAAATACTTTATACAAGCATTACAAAATGTTAATTATCCATTTCCAAAACATAATTACAAAACATTCAAATGCTATGATAATGAGGATGGAGATGTTGATACCAAGCTTATCTTTTTGTCCCACCTGAGCTCATAAAGAAATACTCTCCAAGCTTCAATCAACAAGCCTCAAACTAGGATATCTATCAAAGCCTAAAAACCACAATTGCAAAAGAATGAGCTTGCAACTCAATAAGTAATTATTAAAATAAACATACATATACTTCTTCTCAAGAATTAATTAAGAAAAATAATTATAAATAACTAATAGAGGACTACACGGTCTGGAACACGGCCGTATTTCTACCTGTGTATCTGACTGTTAAAATTTCCATAGGTAGACACGGCCAAGGTTGCCTGTGTTCTTGCCCGTATATATCTCTATCTAATATTCAACATACATATATGGCTAAGGACACGCCCGTGTCTTTGCCCATCTATCTCTCTGGACAAAATTACTACCTTAAACACGCCGAAGTCTCGACACACAATCTGAGACAGGGCGTGTCTCGGCCTGTGTTCTCAATCTGAAATTTACTTTTACAATCTTCCAAGTAAATTTCAACATAGTCACAAGCACATAATATCAATAACAATCTAGCAATTGCTAACACAAATATATATGGGTGTATACACTCAATATCTACACTCCACCATATTTATCATATTCACATCTTGCACCAAATCCTTATTTATCATTATATACATCATCACAATAGTATATTATTGATTCTCAACTATTGGTGTCACAATTACATCTTTTCAAGCAATTTACAATTCATAATCTCGCATTCAACGCATAAAAACACAATTTTCATCAATCACGCTTCACATGCCATCCACAATTCATACATATAAATAATGAAATGCAAAAATGCGTGATGACACAAGTTAGTATCCAGCTGGAATTTCTCAATATACATCACACACGTTTCACATAAATCTCACTTTTCCTTTTCTTTTCTTTTCTTTTCTTTTCTTTTCTTTCATATTTTTATTTTTATTTTTATTTTTATAACTGTGGCCATTCCTGATACTCTCTACCCAGCCCAGTCTCAGATCTCATACGTGCGTATATATATATATATATCATATGAATGGCCACACCTGAGACTCTCTGCCCAGCTCAGTCTCAGGCCGTGGAGCTCAATCTCCACCCACACATATTTTCCTCACATCCTCACATTCCTCACAACAAATACATGTATAACTATACCACCTCAAGTGGCTTGCATAATTCATAATTCCATACCACCTCAAGTGGCTTGCACACATATAGGTGCCATCGTTCACAATTCATTGCTACACATGCTCATTTTCATAACATCAACATTCACAATTATAAATGGAGAATATATCATTCATATACCAATAGTATACCATAATCATATGCCATACATATATCATTCTTATTCTAAAAGTATACCATAATCATATGCCATATATATATCATAATTTCCACCATGAATGGCATATACTAATCAAATATAATTAAACAACTATAGTTACTTGAATTTCACTATATGTAAGCATTATGTTAATAATTACTTGCCTCAAGCCTTTAACTCCTTCTTAAATAAAAGCTTCCCCTATTGAATAGGGTTTTTTCTAACTCTATCCACTCCTACACACAATCATGTGCCAAGTTCAACAAGCAAGCATAGCAATTCATCCTAAAATCATAAAAGGGCAACTAGAGGCTCAAGTTCAATATACCTAAGTAATTCACACACATGTCCAAAAATCATGAAAATATTAATGAAGCTAGATCTATGAGTCTACTTCAAATTAAAACTAAAATTACTTAATTTGGATAAGTATGAAATTAATTATGGATTTTTGATTAAATCCGGGTAACACAAAGCTAATAGGTTGAGCAAGAAAATTTCGGGTCATGCCAGATAGTTTTACAGCAAAATCACTTTAGGTCAAAATACAAAATTTGTAGGAGACTCTTTGAAGTTTCTATAAAATCTAACCTTGCTTAATTTGGAGTTCTACAACTACAATATCACTATCTAACCAATGTATAAGAAAATTCACAAACTAACCTATATACTACTACTGTCATGTTTCACATATAAGGTTCATGATGCTTTTATTAATTATTGAAACATCCTAAAATTACCAAATTCATATAAAATCTACCTGAATGGGTCTAATTTCAATACCAACTGAATTCACCTAATTATCATATGTAAAGAATTAAATATAATAATTTAAGCAATAACAGGTCACACAGTATGATAGAATGAGCAACAAAATATTTGGTCTAATTTGAATAATTTAACAGTAGATTTGGCTCAAACTCAAAACTTGAGAGTTATATAGGACTCTCTGAAGTTTCCAGAACATCAAACTATGTTTAAATCAAAGCTCTAAAACTCCAAATATGGTCGAAATACTAAGACTGAAAAATAGAGGTAGCATACCCAAATTTTCCAACATCAAAACCTAATTCAATTAACTAAAAATAAACACAAGCTTATCAAAAATGATGCTCAATCCACTTATAAATCTTCTTTAGCTCTCCAATTTGATTTTTAGATGAGTAAAAAATCACCACAATCTCCCAAAGCTTCTTAATTTTTCCTCTTCCTCTTCTTCCCAATTTTCTCTACAAAATCCTCTACACTCTTCTAACATAAATACTTATAAAATACTCATAATTAATTACACTAATTAAAATAAGTCATTTGCCCCCTAAAGTCTCTACATAATAATTACTAATTACACTAATATCTTAATAATAACAATTACAATAATAATAATAATAATAATAATAA
>CATIWO010188069.1:0-31622 GCA_949673435.1 Macaranga tanarius
ACTAATGAAGCTACATAACTTTAATGTAAATGGCTAATAAACTTTTAACTTATATAATTTGCTATATAATTGTGATTTCCGTAGCTATAAATTATATTTAGCTACAATTTTTATGTTCGTGGCAAAATTTTGTAGCTATAAATGTAAATTGTAGTAGTGTTATTTTATTTAATCTTTATTAATGGATCCAAAAATTTAGATAAGCCGGTGTTGGTTATAGGTAATTGCTTTTTAAAAAATAATAGCACGCTTTATTATTTCAATTTGACTGAATTTGTTTGATGGAATCAAGGAAAAATATATAACTTTTTTTTTTTTTTTTTTTGAAACTAGCAAAATATATAACTTAAACTGTAAATGATTTACAATCAAAATTTGGTGGAGGTGCAGAGTGGTTTGCATCTCTTTGTAAGTTGGATCTTTAAGTGATTATTGATTCCCTTTTGTTCTTTACCTGGAGTTAGTCCAAAAGGTTTCAGCTTGCATAGCTTTTTTTCACTTGATCAACGCTTTACTATTCCTGTTAATACGCATGTCTGGCAGGTATAATGTTGTATGGTACTAGCTCTAATTAGCATAAGCTAGCAAAATTAGGCATGTTGTAAAGGAGAAAACATTGTAGCAAACATCGCATATTAACTTTTTTTGGTCTTTATTTACTCAACATTTGAATAAGTATTTGTTTGTCAACAAAGTACGGTGCTTGTTCAGGTTAATATCAATAAGTTTGTTTTTATAAATTTATTATACCTCGTAATTATGTTTTAGGCTCTCTAGTTTTCTATCAGAGTTGAATAATATTTGGTCATCTAATGAATTTGGAATTTATTAAGCATTATATATATAGATGCCATGAAGAACTTTCTAGTTCATGCAAAAAAATCATCAGTAAAGCAAGAAAAGTATATGTAGGGTTTTTGGCAAGAGGGTAATCCTAATCTAAAAATTGAAAAAAGGAAAATCATTGTTGAGGTTATTGCCATGATTATCTTAGTATAGCTTCACTATTTGCTTGTCAAATTCATTGTTTAGTCAAGTGGTAGATGCATTTATATGCAAATATGGGAAATATGATGGATGGGTGCAAACTTTAGTTTTCATTGCTAAGTTGGCCGCACAAAAATTTCTTTTTCCATCAAACTTTGGACTATCAAAAAGAGTAAAGCGACTAACAAGAAATACAAAAAAGCAAATAGTAGTAACATAGACTATAGCCAAATGCCATATGATTAATTTGAATTTTAGGCTTTAATTGTACTGGTACTAAGTGCTCTATATGCTTCTTTTTGTCAATAGTAAAACCATAAAAAGTGCATCCCTTAAAATATCCTGCCAAGTAACGAATCAGGGTATAATCTATGGTGGTATTTACAATGCTTATTAGAAGGTGATGTCTATACTCTGCATAGTATCAGGTTTGTTCTGTAAACATAATATGTTTAAATTTCACTTTTATAATATGCATGTGTACAAACATTTAGTGGCAATTCACATATACATACCTGTAGTCTTTTGGTTTATTGGACAATAAGTTCATAACACTGATTTAAATCTCTATTTCTTTTAAATTAAGATTATATAGAATCATGAAATTTAAATACTTCATTTGTTGACAAAGTTACTGACAACTACTCAAATATAAACAAATATAATCCATTAATATAATTATTAATTACGATTTCAATTTAAAATATTCAGAAATGGGAGACAGCTCACAGCTCTACCAACCGTCCATAATTATTAATTTATTATTGTCAAGTGTTGTTTAAAAATATTATTTTCCCCGCCTCCAACGGATGGAGGTTTTTACGGGTAAATTGCTAGGTACTAGTTAAATTTTGTAATTTATATATTTTAGTTACTAAATTTTTATTTAAATTTTAGAGATAATTACATAAAAAACTCCAATCTTTTATAGTCTTTTCAAATTAAACCATATTCAATTTTTACTTACAAAAGTAACTACCAACTATAAAAATTTTATAAATAATACCATCTGTCTGCTTTAGTAACAAAAAGCTGATGTGGCTGTCACTTTTTGGTCTACCTCAGTTGAGTGGGGCCCCACAATTGCTTATTGCTTTGAAATAATATATTTTTTTTAATGTTTGGACAGCTTAAGAACACACAGGGTTTAGTGTTTTGTAATTTGCTAGTCAGCATAAAATTATTTGGATAGCCTAACAGGTTAGAATTTTGTTTTAAAATAATTGAAAAAAATTACTGGATTGTCTAATTATCAATCCAGTAAGCAATTGTGGGCTTCACTCAATTGAGGCAGACCAAAAAGTGACTGTCCGTTAACTAAAACTGACAGATGGTATTATTTGCAAGATTTTTATAGTTGGTGGTTATTTTTGTAAGCAAAAATTGAATATGATTTAATTTGAAAAGGCTATAAAAGGTTGAGATTTTTTTTATATAATTTTCTCTAAATTTTAATAATAATCTTTATAATATATTTTTTAGTACGCAATCTAGCATTATCATCTTACTTCAAGTTTTAAATAAATACATATTTTTTATATTAATATAGAAATTATATGAAAACTAAATTCTATCTTAAGAATGAATACATTATTTTTAAAATAATGTAAACATATTATTCGATTATAGAACAAAGTAGATGTTAATATTTATCTTTTATTTTTAAATTTTTATACGATAAAATATTTTTATATTAAATTGTAATTAAAATAATTTAAATTTATAATTTTTTGTTTTTATTAAAATATTTATTTTAATTTTTTACATATAATAAACTATACATTAATATTAAAATATTTACATATTATATTTAAATAATTTATAGTTACAATTTAGGAACGTTATATATATGAACTTATTTATATTATATTTTTAAAATTTAATAATTGTGAACACATAGTTTAGCCGGCTCGCAAAAGAAAGTCCAATGATGAAAGTGTACAGAAAAGAACCCTGCAGTGTAAAATAATTTAGCTCCCTTGGGGAAAAGCCTAGCACATTTAGTCCAACCCACCGAATTGCTCATTTAGCCAAGCCCATCATTAACCCACTCAACCAAGCCCGCCAAGGATCTATAGCCCACTGGGAAAGGCCTCTAAGGCGCCACCTCTTTGGTCAAGCGGCACCTTATAGCCTCTCACTTGAAAGAGGCACCGCCTTTTCACTAAGGCGGTGCCTTAGCAGGTTTCTTTTGAAAAAAATATATATGTTAAATATATTTTTTTCATGTGATTTTCGGGCTAGCTACCTGTAACCACGTTTGCTGGGAATGTGATTACAGGGAGAAAAAAAAGGAAGTGAGGGAGATGGTGGAGGAGGTGGGGAGAGAGGATTAAAGGGGGGAGCCATAAACTAGAAAAAAGAAAAGAAAAGATTACACAGAGAAAAAAAAAGAGAAAACTAGAAACTCAAGAGAGGAAGGTGCTGGGAGGACCCTTTGTCAGAAACAAAAAGAGAGGAGATTAATTTCGCACTGTTTGGTGTTCTTTGGCATCCACGATTTCTTTTCTGAGGGCAAACTATTTTACAGTAACTTCTCTGATCCATTTTTTATCCTTTCTTTATTTTTCATGTATCTTTTTGTTTTTAAAAAAACTTGATTGGCATCTAATGTTTCTCGTAGTTTGATTTGTCTTTGTTCTATAATTTCGGTATTTGATTTTCTTTTACTTTAGATTGTGTATGTTGATATGTTCACAGAAGTTTATTTTCATTATTTTGATCCACTCATATTTTCACAATATCATAGCTTGTTGTTAATTGGTTTGAGAACACAATTTGGCATGATTAATTGACTTGGTTCAGTTATTTTGATTCTGATTCATAGTTTTTTTGAATAAAAGCATGGTTCTGGTTGAATTTAGCCATCTATATTTCCCTCAATCATATGTGCAGAGGCGCCGCCTTTTAGTCTATAGGCGGTAGAATTATCACCTCTCTGAGGTAAAGCGGCGCCCTTTCGACAAGGTGCCGCCCCAGTGAGTCATTTCGACTCTTTATTTTCTTTTTCCTATTGAATAATTCATTTTATGTATTTTTTTTTGTCTATCATTCTCATTTATTTGTGCGCTAACTTTGTTTCATTTTGTGGGATATTTTTAGTTTGGATTTGTTATTAGTAGTCTGTTGATTGCTAAATTATTTGTCTAGAATTGTTCAGTTATAATTTTCATTTTATATTACTTGCATGAAAAAGGGTTGTAATTCATTTCTCCTCCCTCCATTTCTTTGTATGTTTTGTGATTTATTTTCTTATTTATTTTTGTATGAAACAGGTTGTATTATTTCTCCTCCCCATTTCTTTGTATGTATGCTTTTTTTTTTTATTTCTTTTGATAATTTTATTGATTTATTTGTATTTTTATTGTGGATGGTGTGAATGAATTAATTGTAAATGTGACGTTTGTGATAAATCGGACATTAAATTGCATGTAAATTGACTAATTGAAAACTTGGATCTATTTGTAAAAATTAAAACTTGTTTGGAGGTAATTGTAAATTTTGCATGTAATTAATAGGATAATTAAATAATTAAAAATAATAAAACATCAAACACACACGGAGTCCGATCGCAAGATCAGGTGGACCATTCAAAAAGTCCATACCCAGTTTCCGGACCTAATCTCTGAGGACGGCTGCTGGGTATCCTCCGTGAAATTCAATTGCTGAATAATAGTGTCCCGAGTTTTATCCGGTGGCGACTTCCATATCCGACTAAATCTCCATAAAAAGGGCCCAAATTTGTATTCCTAGTGGGCCCTGAGCCAGCACAGTGCCATGGTCGCCAGACACTTAGGCGCGCGCTGAACCCCGCCGCCTACAGTGGCAACTCCAATAGGACTGGAGAAACTGACTCCAGTGTTTTATATTTTATTATTTTTAATTATCTAATTATTCATATTGCATTTGTATTCACTAAATCATTCTCACACATTATGCACACGGTCCCAAATAGCCCGATAATAGTTAGTGCTTTGCTGCCTGCGTTTCATTCAAACTTGGTGATGAAGTATTTAGCTATTTTCACTCACAGTGAGTACAATTGAGTACGTCACTCAGACCCTTGAGTGGGGAGACGGAAAGAGAGTATATAAAGATTGTGGGATCCTTTAACTTTACCCGAGACTCAGCTCATGTAGTGTATTAGCAACTACCCTTAAGATTTCCTAAAATGCATGTGTTTTATTGCCATATAGTAGTCTCATTCATAAAGCCCAAGCCCAATAACAATGAATCATGTTAGATCGGGCTTTTATCCTTTTACCATGGCCCATTATGTTGGACTTTGGTATTATGAGTGAGATATGCTACTTGTTTGTTACGTCTCGAGAGCTTATGCATGTAGGTCGGTTTTATTATCCCCCGTTGATAATTAAAACTCAGACCAAAAATTCTAAGTAAGAGACTCACCTTGAACACGTGTGTGGTAGAAATAAGGTTGGAAGGTTATGATTTTGAAACCCTATGTGTTTGTTTACCTATTTATTTTTGTTTAAACCCTTAAAAACACTTAAAAAAAATCTGCATATCATGCATACACGTCATGCATATTTCTAATCCTTTGTCTTGTAGAAATAGATCTCCCATCTTCTGTTTGGACACGTACTCATGAAGGCCGACTAATCAGATCTACTCCATATATTGAAACTACAATAATGTCTGACAACTCTGATATGGAAGCTTTTAGGAAACAGTTGAAAGAGGAAATTGCTACTGATACTAAGAATTTCATCCGGGATGTAATGAGTGAAATACTTCAGACAGTTAGGGGAAAGCAGCTGATTGATTTGGATGAGGGTGAAGCTACAATTATAAAACCTAGGGACCGAGATAAAGATCTCAAAACTATGCTTGCTGATCCTCCTAAGTAAGAGTTTCAAGCTGCTGGAATCTCTGAAGAACCTATATGGGCTAAGGAGATGGCAAAAATGAGATCCCATATGCAACTGCTGATGAGAGATAAGGGTATGGATGCTTTAATGGATTATAGTGACATGGATTTTGACAATGAAGAGCCCTTACTAAAGAAATTCAAGTTCCCAGATATGAAGAAGTACTCGGGCACAGAATATCCCCATTTGCACTTAAAACAATATATTACTCATATGAAAATAATTGAACTCACTAAATCTCAGATTATGAAGCAGTTTCTATTGTCCTTGGAGGGAGCACCAGTTCGCTGGTATTACTCTTTAGATCCTTATGCGCAAACTAATTGGAAGGAATTGTGTGCTGCTTTTGTGAAACAATACAGGCTGAACTATCAAATGGAGGTGTCATTGAAAGATCTGCAGAACACTAAGTAGAAATTCAATGAATCTTTTACTGACTATCTGACCAGATAGAGGGGCAAGCTGGCACAGATGAGACATCGACCAGTTGAATCTAATCAGTTGATGCTTGCTATTGATGGGTGTATTCCACCACTTTCTAGGAAGCTGAATGATATGGGGATTAGGAATTTTGAAGAACTCTATAGGTTTGGGTTTCAGAAAGAGGGAGATGTGGCACAAGAGAAGAAGTACTTCGGAGGAAGATCCGGGAACAAAGAAGGCCTAAGTAGTAATGTCCAAATTAATGCTATTGATCAGCCCTGAAGTTTTCTAATCTTGGAAGAGCCCTCTCAAAAGTCCTTTAGAAGCTCATTGAGAAAGGACTTCTTCGCCCTTTGCCACTAAAAAACCCACTTCCCAATGCTAATCCGAAGTTCTATTACAAATACTATCAAATGATCGACCATGACACTGACAAATGCACCTATCTTAAAGATAAAATCCAAGACTTCATTGACTCTGGGAAACTAGTCGACCCAGAAACCAAAAAGCCAAACACTCAAACAAACCCTTTGCCAAATTATCGAAATACCCCATTTCCAAACTAACATGTCCTGATGATTGGCACTGGATTGACTGAAGAGCAAGTGCTAAACTCATTCACCAACCTTAAAGCCAACCTTGAACCTACCCAACTAACCAAACCAGAAGCCACCTATGAGGGGGGTCTATTCATAAACATGTTGTATATCTAGTTTTTTGATAATAAGGACACTCAAGAGGGGATTCATGTATAGGAAGGTGAAAGAAAATGGGAAGTTGAGCATGTGGCGGTAGTAAAAGAATAGAAAAAGAGTGAGCCAGTCAAAGAAGAGGTTGAGTCTGAGCAGAAAGTTAAATATGAGAATAAGGAAGAGCTAAAGAAAGAACTACCTGAGAAGACGATGTCCAACATTTGGGAACTTCTGATGCAGTCTAAGGTTCATCGAGATGCAATGGTTCAAGTTTTACATGAAAGGAAATTTTCCACCAGCACAACCCCTCAATAATTGGTAAGTTCCTTGATGCAGAAGCCTAAGGGGGCAATTGTGTTCACTGATGAAAATTTGCCAATCGAAGGGAGAGAGCACTACCGGTCTTTATTCATTAAAGCTGAAATCAAGGGAAAGATGACTTGCTGCGTAATGGTTGATAATGAGTCAACCATAAATATGTACCCTCTGAAGATATTGCTAAGGCTTGGTCTAACTACTACTGATCCTCAACCTACTGGCATAATAATTAAGGCTTATGATGATACCAAAAGGTTAGTGGAGGGCACATTCAAAACCTTGGTTAAGACTGGGCCCATTGAAGCTTGGGTCACCCTTCATATGATCGACATCCCAGTCATTTTTACTGTACTCTTGGGAAGGCCTTGGTTCCATCCCCTTAGAGGAGTTCCTTTCACTCTCTATCAAAAGATCAAGTTTCCTTACGAGGGGAAGGTTGTCACTATTTCGGTTGAATATGAGGCCGTCATTGTAGCTCTAAATTTAGCTCCTAAGGAAGTTCCTCTGAATCCAGGGTTTGAAGTCTGCATGATCTACGAAGACTCCATGGAAAAGAATGTGTTAAATATGCTGAAAGTGATGAACTTTATGCCTGGAATAGGATTGGGAAAGAATCAGACTGGACTACCCGAGTATATGGAAGCGAAACTGTAGATTTTTAAGCGTGGGTTGGGATATCAAGGAGAGAAAGACGGGCCTGACAGTGAAGAAGAATGGACACTTTGGAAAAGGTTTGTGAGAGAAGGAAATTATAGTCCTTATAAAGAAAAACCTGAGCCTATATTTTTGGAAGGTAGGAAGGTCCCTTGGTTTGAAATCTTCGTGGATTATTTGGGTGAGAAGGGTATGGATGAGCCAACACTAGAAGAGTTGATAACAGATGAAAATATTACTGCTGAAGGAATGGAGGTTGCTGCTGGAGATGCATGCTAGAATAAGGATGCTGCTGTGGACTTAGAGACTTTTGTCCATAACTCTTTTATTGATACCTTTTGTGATGGATTTGATGTTTCTCTTGCTAGTTTGTTTGAAATTAATGATTTGTTCTTTTCTAAGGTTGATGTAATGAAATCTGACTTTGCTTACTTATATGATGTCTTACCTAATGGTTATATTCATTGTGATGATCATTTCATGCATATATTTGACATTAATTCTACTCAAACCACTACATTTAACCTAGGAAAAATTGAAAATCCTAAAAATATAATAATTGCTTCTAATCTTTCTCCTGATGAGAGTGAAAAAATGAAAGAAATATTAATAAAAAGATAAAAAGTTTTTGCTTAGGGCTATGAGGATATGCCGGGGATAGATTGCAAGATTGTGGAACATGTGATCCCTACTTATCCTCACATTACACTAGTCACGCAGAAAAGAAAAAGATTGAGACCAGAATGGGCCCTCCTGATTAAGGAAGAAGTTGAGAAACAGTGGAAGGTAAGATTCCTTGAGGTAGTTGATGACACAAAATGGCTTGCTAATATAGTGCTGGTACCAAAGAAAGATGGAAAAGTGAGGATGTGTGTCGATTACTGGGACTTGAACAAAGCCTGCCCGAAAGATAATTTCCCCTTGCCTCACATTGATACAATAGTGGATAGTGTAGCCTCGAGTGCTATGTACTCCTTCATGGATGGATTCTTAGGATATAATCAGATTAAGATGGCTGAAGCAGATAAGCTAAAAACCTCATTTATAACCGAGTGGGGGATTTACTATTACTTAGTGATGCCATTTGGACTAAAGAATGTCGGGGCAACATACCAACGAATGGCTACTACTTTATTGCATGATATGATCCACAAGGAAATTGAGGTATATATGGATGATATGATGGTTAAGTCTCCTACTAGAGAAGGATACTTTGAAGCTCTATATAAATTCATGAGTAGAGCTGAAAAGTTCAATTTGAGACTGAATCCAAATAAGTGTGTATTCGGGGTTGCTTCAGGTAAACTGTTGGGCCATATAGTTAGCAAAAGAGGGATAGATTGATCCGGATGAGGTGAAAGCTATTAGTGACATTCCAGCACTGAGGACGGAGAAGGAAGTAAGAGGATTAATATGGCATCTACAATACATCAGCCGGTTCATAGCCAAGTTGATCACCGTATGCGAACCGATATTCAAATTCCTCAAAAAGAATCAACCGATGATTTGGTATGATCAATGCTAGTGGGATTTTGAGACTATCAAAAGCTATTTAATAGAGCCACCTGTATTGCAACCTTCGAGACCGAAAAAGCTATTGATTTTGTACTTAGCAATCGAGAAAAAAGCTGTGAGAGCAATGTTGGCACAAGAAGATGAGAACGGAGTAGAGCATGCTATGTACTATTTGAGTAAGAAGTTTCTGCCTTACGAATTCAACTACAACTTGGTGGAAAAGACATGTCTGTCAGTTATGTGAGCAACTAAGAAGCTTCGACATTACTTTCAATCCTATAAGATTTAGGCTATCTCAAAGCATGACCCTCTGAAATATCTCCAGCAGACTTCTTCTCTCACAGGAAAGTTGGCACGATGGTTAGTATTACTCACAGAGTTTAACATCGAATATTTATCCAGAAAAGTGATTAAAGGAAGGGCCGTTGCAGACTTTTTGGCACAGAATCATATGGACAACAATCAGGAATGGGAATTGGAATTTCTCGATGAGCATTTAAGAGCTATTGAGATATAGGGATGGCACATGTACTTTGATGGAGCTATTAATAACAAAGGGGCAGGGGTTGGAGTAATTTTAGTTATGCCTAAAGATGAGATGATTCCCATGGCAAAAAAACTTGACTTTAGAGTGACTAATAACCAAGCAAAGTATAAAGCATGTATATTTAGGTTGGAAGCTTTACGAAGTGCGGGTGCAGAAGAAGTAACAGTGTACAGGGACTCAATGTTGGCAGTGAAGCAAGTTTCCAAGGAATGGGAAGTTAAAGAGGATAGGTTGAGGCTTTATATGAATTATTTAGCCACTATCACTTTTTTATTCAGTCAGTGTAGATTTGTACATTTTCCTCAGGAAAATAATTAAGTTGCATATGCTCTGGCTACGTTAGCTTCGATGTGGGAGAGCAGTGCCCAGGCTCCAGCTAAGCCTTTAATTTTAGTGAAGTTTAGGACTCCGTGTTATGAAGAAATAAGGGTAATGTCAATGGGACCAGTAGAAAAGCTGTAGTTTTATGATTTGCAAAAGTATCTTGAGACTGGACAGTATCTTGAGGATGCAGATAAGAAAGAGAAGGCGTCTTTGAAAATATTTTCTAGATAGTTTATCAGTCATAATGGTATGCTATATAAGAGAATTCCATCTAGGATAAACTTACGGTGTATGGATAAGGAAGAATCTCAGAAGATTATGGAAGCTGTGCATGTAGGTGTTTGTGGGCCTCATATGAATGGAACAGTTCTAGTGAAGAAGATAACTTGTTAGGGATACTTTTGGTTGGCCATAGAATCTGATTATGTTAAGTTTGTGAAAAAGTGCCATAATTGCCAAGCTTGCGGGGATGTTAGTCATCTTCCTTTAATGGAATTTCAAGGGTTGACATCTCTGTGGCCTTTTGCAATATGGGAAATTGACATAATCTGGGAAATAAGGTTGGTGGCATTAAATAGGCATTAGTATATTGTGGTGGCAGTAGATTATTTCTCTAAATGGGTCGAGGCTGAGTCGTTCACTTCGGTCGGGTCAAAATAAATGGCAAGGTTTATAGAGAAGAATATAATCTGTAAATACGGATTGACTCACCATGTTGTAACTAATAATGGGGTTCAATTTCAGTCAAAAACTGCTGCACTACTACGGCATTACAAGATAGAGCATCACCGGTCATCTCTTTATCGTCCTCAGGCTAATAGTGCGGTTGAGGCTGCAAATAAGAACATTAAGAGGATCTTGGCCAAGATGATAGAGAGCTACAAAGATTGGTCCGAGTATTTACAGTTCGCATTGTGGGGGTATCAGACGACTGCAATAACATCTATTGGGGTTACGCCTTATTCATTAGTATATGGGTATGAAACAGTGCTGCAAGTGGAAGTGGAGATTCAATCTCTAAGGGTCCTGCTAGAAAAGAAGATTCCCGAATACCAATGGGTGGAAAACAGATTGGCACAGTTGATATTATTGGATAAAAAGAGATTAAAAGCCATGTATTATATGCAATTATATCAGAAGAGGGTCGCTAGAGCCTACAATAAGAAAATCAAGCCGGAAAAAATAAAAGAGGGTGAATTGGTATTAAAACACACAAAGCCACTTCTTACTAATCCGAAGGGAAAATTCAAACCAAACTAGGAGGGTCCTTACCTTGTGAAAAAGATATTTTCAAAGGGTGCGGCCATTTTATCTGATTTGGAAGGGAATAAGTTTAAAGATCCCATCAACCTGGATAAGCTCAAGAAATACTTTCTGTAAAGTCTTGCTAGGGAGAAAACCTCAAAAAGAGGCTGTCTAGGCAAAAGTTAAAGATTAAAAAAAATTCTGCTAGGTTGAAAACTCCACAAAGGAGCGGCCTAGGCAAAAATAAAGAATAAATAAAAGGGAAGAGAGAGAATAAAATAGTTGGCTTAAAAACTTATAAGGGCAAGCTACCCAACAACAGGAGAAATGTCAAGAAGCAGTTTGTATAAACAATTATGCTTATTTTAAATAAAGAGGCTTGCTTTTATTTCTGTTAAATGTTACATTAAATGCTTATTATAGTAGGCTTGATTAAAAGGCAAGAAATCACATAAGACAAGCTGAGTTTGATTAAATTTCCAAAACTAAAGAAGAAAATAAATCTAAGTCCTTTTCCTTTTATTTTTGCTCATTTCTTGCATACTAATCCTAAATAAATCCATAGTCTTTTGATGCATGATAAATTAATCTTGTTTTGTCTATTGCAATTGGATCCAAGCCTTGTAATGGTCATCAGTGGTGATGTCTCCATCCTGTGAGAGTCTGCATCTAATGGTACAGTATGGCCAGGTCACTAATAGGTTATCCACAAAGTTCTGAGTCAGAAGGCCAGTTTGAAAGCCATGAGTGGGCTCCATAATCAGTTGCTTCTCTCCATACTGGTGGTAAAGTCAGATCGGGTAATAAAATGAATAGAAATTCAGTCCAACAAGAGGAACATAGTGGGTATATGTCCTGATAGTCACATGCTTAATGTCCCACCAAGGACACATCCACTGGACTTCAATATCTGGAAAGCTAGCTAACCACTCTTTTAGATCAGCTGGGAGCCTTAGCAATGGTCGAGTCTGTACCTATTTGGGCTTGTACTTTATAATATTTTGAGGGGGTGCTATCAGCTTCAGTTTCTCTTAGAGCCAAATCTGTAAAAATAGAGGGATTTAAAAAAAAAGGTGTGAGAAAATTTACCTCCAGTAACATGGGACTCCCAGCAAATCGATGTGTCACATGCAGATTATCTAAACTAGTAAGAGTCTCAGCAAGAATAAGGAGTACGGGATTGTGACCTGATTCAACCTGATTAAGAATATACATGATTTTGAAGTCACAATCACCTGAGATGGAAACCAATAAGAATTGAGCATACAAGTAGAGAGTAACTATACGGGGCCAGTACACTTCCTTGATATTAACTGAAATCGTAACCTTCAGGAATGAATCAAAGATTAATCCATCCCTGGAAATATGTTAAAAAGATGACTGAGGAGGGAAATTGAACAATCGAGCCATCTGTTGTTGTATGACTTGGAGTTCAGGATGACCAAACTGTGGAATAGCTATCTACTTAGAAGAATCATATGAGAAACCTAAAATTGCTCTGAATTCTTTAGGCAGGGGGCAAATCTCAAAATTATTGAATCAAAAAATATGATTCTTAGAATCCCAAAATTGGGCCACAGTACAAAGAAAGGATAATTAATTTTATGTTGGTGAAGGGATCGGAACACAGAAAGGTGAAAAGGATTTAGTTTTAACCAATCTTCTCCATCCATACTCTGTAAGACAGGACAAAAACTCTTTAAGCTATGTTTTGTCATGTTTGAAGTGTTTCCTTAAGTTTCAGGTCGAATATTGTTGGTTATTAGGCTTTTATAATGAATTTAAGGGATACAAGAGTAGGAACCACACAACAGTACCATCTAAGGTGCCGCCTTAGCATTCCAAGGCGTTATTATAATTACCTTCATTGGTAAGGTGCCACCTTAGTGACTCAGGTGGCGCCCAAGTGGCGCCTCGGCATGTAATTTTAGTAAATCGGGTAAACGAAGTGCAAAATAAGATGGGTGTAAATGAGTGGGATACTCATATTGCTACGGAGGAAATAAAAATAAGATGAGAATGAAAAAATGGTACATCAGCATAAATCCATATAATAGCAGTAAATCCAGGTTCAAAGTAAAAAAGAAACTTATATGCCAATACACAAAAATGAACTAATCATATCCTGAATCTATGACTCATCATCAGTCGCTTTATCATCAACATCCTCCTCATCATCGTCCTCACCCTCATCATCATGATCACGAGCGGTGTCTCTATCGCCTCCTTGATTGGCTACCATATGAACATCCCTATCAGGAATCTCCTATCCTTCAGTGTTAAGATCAGCAGCCATATCTTCAGCTCCCTCAGACTCCTCCTGGTCATCCACATCTAGCTCAGCAACCTGACGGTGAATCCTCTCCATCTGTGCCTGAAGAGACTCGCACTCAGTCTATCCAAATAGAAGCAAATAGGTAAGTCTTAAGCATACATCCATGCATACATATAACTAAAAAAATAAAAAAAATAAAAAAATAAAAACCTTACAATGTAGAGTCGATGATATAAGGCTCTCGCTGTAAGCCTCCACCAATCTATATAGATATTCTCTTTATTGCCTAGGAATTTGCATAGTACATATTCTTTTTGTTAGGATTGAAATGTCACAGGGATCAGAAATGAAATGAGCAAAAAAGGAGAAACTTACATGTGTAGTGGTAGCGGGAAGGCATGGTGGGATCAAACTCTCGTCCAATGTCACAAACTGGCGAGATAACTCACAGGAGGGCATCCACTATCAGAAAAGAGGCTCTGGCATATGTGCAAATGAACCAAGAATAGCAAAAGTCTTAGAGCTAGTGCCTACAGCTCTGGGAATAATAAATGGAGTGCTTAGACTAGGGCCAGCAACATCTGGAGTTGCCCTAGCAAGCTGAGCAGGTCGCTCGCAAGGGAGAGGAGAATGAGTATTAGCAGAGGCCTAAAAATACCAAAAGAAGACATTATTTAGTTAAAAAAAGGAAGAGAGATAAGACATGTACCCTATCTCTAGCCTGGGAAAGTGGCAGCTGCTGTACCAAATGTGACTCAATAAAGCCTATGTAACGAGGCTTCGATCTTCGAATGAATCTGCTAGCTGCCTCACTTGTAAATGCCTTCTCTAACTCCTCACCCTCGAGCAGGTCAGTCCAGAACATAGAGCTAAGAGGAGACCTGGGGATACGTCTTATGTCCGGACCTCAGTGTTATAAGAAGATACGCTCTTCAAGATACCATATCCTATGCTCGGGGCCTCACAGTAAGATTTGCTGCTTAACTAAAGGCTCAAAACGAACCATGTCCCAGGACCAACCATCTTTAGGACCCCACAAATCGTGGGTCAGCTGCAAGGATACAACCATAAGAGGTAAGTAAGCATAAGGAATATAATTAAATACTGATGAATTTTGCTTACATATGCAGGTGTACCTGATTCCAAGTCAGCTTATTGAGGTACATACGATGGATGTGGACATGAGCAACCTCTCACCTCAATGTCCTGTTGGAGCCCCATCTGGCCAAAATAAGAAATGATCACTGTCTTACAAGGGCTATATCTCTGATTAATTTGAACTCCAAGCCCTAAATCTGTAAAAGCACCAATGTTAGAATAAAGAATGAATCATAAGAAGTCAGAGGGTAAGGATAATCGAACTCACTAAGGTGGCATGCAAAAAATTAAACCTCTTGGCCTTCCAAATGGTCGCATCTATACCATGATACATGTATGCCAAAGCAGTAGAACCCCAATCATAAAGGGATACCATATCTAAATCTCGCAAAGGCATCAGAAATATCAAGTCGATGGAGCTGGCAGCGTCTGAGAATAAGGTCATGCCTAATAGGTAGTAGAGCAAGGCCCTCACCAACTGGTTGATCCGACGTGACGAAGCAATAATGGCATCCATATCCGCGTCTGAGTAGTAGCTGAGAATGGAGTCAACTTTGATGGTATGACTCCCCTTCATGGCGAGAACCATCCCTAATAAAGTCTGAATATACTCAACTCTATCAGGTAAGCACATGCGTATACTACAGTTAAAGGGAACTGGCAGTCCAGCACAAGCAATGCCAGTGATAGCAGCAAACGATACAGGATCAATGGTGAACTCTCCACAAGGTAGATGGAAAGTGTGAGTCGCATCCATCCATCTCTCCAGTAAAGCATGTAGAGGCTGATAGTCATTATGACCTTCAGCAGTGGGCATGGAATAGATAAAATCACCAAAATTGGTCTCCCCAATCCGGTGCTGAACAACCTCAGGAAGCATGTCATACTAGTAGCGAGCACTCTTGACGTTCCCCGCTCCCTTGATAGAGTGAACGTCAAACTGTTGTATAAAAGTAGGGTTTTATTTTTATATGTATATTTTAAGAAAAAGAAACCTCTAAATGTCCCAGCAGCGTTGAACGACGCCCAGCTCGCTAAGGCGACACCTTAGCACATGCTAAGGCTATGCCCAACCTTACTGAAGCGATACCTCGGCATCACTGAAGTGACGCCTAGTGACACTAGGAATCTCTAAGGTGACGCCTGGCGATGCTTGGCATTGCTAAGGCGACACCTGATCGAAGAGGCAGTGCCTCAGCGGTGTTCTGGCCGAACTCCAGATCACCCACAATACAAAATTCACATAATTTTTCATAAAATAAAAGTATGCATTCAATTAATTTTGATTGACCCGATATTTATTTGCAAAAATTTATGAAGAAAAATGACTAACCTAGCCTGTAGTGAGAGAGCATATGTGGGAATCCAAACCTGGAGTCAAGGAAAAATCTGAACCTCTCTACAAAAGCAGTGTTTTGAGAGCTCTAGCAGTAGGAGGAATAAAATCCCATTGAGGAGCCGCTGGTGTTTGGTTTTGATCCATGACAAAATGAAGAGAAAGAGAGAAAATTATGGAAAGAAGAAAAGGAGGCATGAAGTTCAAATGAAAAGAGTTTTGAAAGTTCAAATATAAATAATGGCAAATTACTATTTTAGTCCTTCTAAGCGAAATTCCTTTTAAGCATCCACACTTTTTCTAACCTTTCAAATTAGAATATGTTGTTTTAGGAATTGCAGATTATAAATTTAGACCTCTCAGGTTGCACCTTGAGGCTGACAGTACTTGAAAATAGAACCCCTTAATTTTTTGAACATCAAGGCAGATGGCGAAAAGTTAAAAGCGGACCTCTTGGGTTGTACCCCGAGGCTGATGGTACATAAAAGTAGAGCCTCTTAATTTTTTAAACATCAAGGCAGACGGTGAAAAGTGAAAAGCGAACCTTTCAGATTGTACCCCGAGGCTGACAGTACATAAAAAGTAGAGCCTCTTGATTTTATGAACATCAAGGTAGACGGCGAAAAGTGGAAAGCGGACTTCTCGGGCTGTACCCCAAGGCTGACGGTACAAAAACATAATAATTCACACGATTGAAGAATATCCTTTTAACAAATTACTTGCATGCATGTTGTCTTTTGTAAAATCAGTTTTTTGGCAAATGATGAATGGTTTTCCAAAAATCAAGGGGGTAAACTATGGACAAATAGTTTAGCCAGCCCGTAAAAGAAATTCCAATAATGAAAGTGTATAGAAAAGAACCCAGCAGTGTAAAATAATCTAGCTCCCTTGGGGAAAAGCCTAGCACATTTAGCCCAACCCACCAAATTGCTCATTTAGTGAAGCCCATCATTAACCCACTCAACCAAGCCCGCTAAGGATCTATAACCCATTGGGAAAGGCCTCTAAGGCACCGCCTCTTTGATCAGGCGGCACCTTATAGCCTCTCACTTGAAAGAGGCGCCGCCTTTTCACTAAGGCGGCGTCGCAGGTTTCTTTTGAAAAAAAATATATACGTTAAATATATTTTTTTCATGTAATTTCTGGGCTAGCTACCTGTAACCACGTTCGTTGAGAACATGATTACAGGGAGAAAAAAGAGGAAGTGGGGAAGATGGTGAAGGAGGTAGGGAGAGAGGATTAAAAACTTAAGAGAGGAAGGTGATGGGAGGACCCTTTATCAGAAACAAGAAGAGAGGAGATTAATTTCGCACTATTTGGTGTGCAAACTATTTTACAGTAACTTCTCTGATCCATTTTTTATCCTTTCTTTATTTTTCATGTATCTTTTTATTTTCAAAAAACTTGATTTGCATCTAATGTTTCTCGTAGTTTGATTTGTCTTTAATCTATAATTTAAGTATTTGATTTTCTTTTACTTTAGATTGTGTATGTTGATATGTTCGCAGAACTTTATTTTCATGATTTTGATCCACACTCATATTTTTACAATATCATAGCTTGTTGTTAATTGGTTTGAGAACACAGTTTGGCATGATTAATTGATTTGGTTCAGTTATTTTGATTCTGATTCGTAGTTTTCTTGAATAAAAGCATGGTTTTGGTTGAATTTAGCCATATGTATTTCCCTCAATCGTATGTGCAGAGGCGCCGCGGCAGAATTATCACCTCTCTAAGGTAAGGCGGCGCCGCCCCAGTGAGTCATTTTGACTCTTTATTTTCTTTTTCCTGTTGAATAATTCATTTTATGTATTTTTGTTCGTCTATCATTCTCTTTTATTTGTGCGCTAACTTTGTTTCATTTTGTAGGATATTTTTAGTTTGGATTTGTTATTAATAGCCTGTTGGTTGCTAAATTGTTTGTCTAGAATTGTTCAGTTATAATTTTCATTTTATATTACTTGCATGAAAAAATGTTGTAATTCATTTCTCCTCCCTCCATTTCTTTGCATGTTTTGTGATTTATTTTCTTATTTATTTTTGCATGAAATGGGTTGTATCATTTCTCCTCCCATTTCTTTGTATGCGTGCTTTTTTTTTTATTTCTTTTGATTATTTTACTGTTTTATTTGTATTTTTTTATCGTAGATGGTGTGAATGAATTAATTGTAAATGTGACGTTTGTGATAAATTGGACATTAAATTGCATGTAAATTGACTAATTGAAAATTTGGACCTATTTGTAAAAATTGAAACTTGTTTGGAGGCAATTGCAAATTTTGCATGTAATTTATAGGATAATTAAATAGTTAAAAATAATAAAACATCAAACACAAACAGAGGCCGATCGCAAAATTGGGTGGGCCATTCAAAAAATCCATACTCAGATTTCGGACCCAATATCTGAGGACGGCTGCTGGGTATCCTCCGTGGAATCCAGTTACTGAATAATAGTGTCTCCTGTCTCCTACTAATACCCCATAAAAAAGGCGCAAAGTTGTATTTCTAGTGAGTCCTGAACCCGCACAGTGCCATGGTCGCCAGACACTTGGGCGCGCTGATTCCTGTCGCCTACAATAATATTAAATTATTTGTACATCAAAAGATTATATAAAAACTATGCACGAAACTTAAATATAAATTTGGCATTAAAAAATACAAAATAAATTTTTTATAACCAAATTGTAATTAAATATAAAATTTAGTAACTATTTATACAATTTATCTTATTCTTATTTTGCACTCCATGATTAATATTTTTAAAATGGAATGACAATATACCCCCACTTTAATATCTACTTCCATTGTTACACTCTATTACTGCTATCTTTAAAATTTGAATGACACAAATGTTCTTTTTCTTTTTTCTTTAAAAAAAAAAAAAAAAGACACAAATGTTCTTAATTCAACTATTTACTTTTATTTATAAAATTTTCTAAATTAATCTATTTATTACTCATTAAATGTTAACCTATATTTGTGAAAAAAATGTTTCAGTTTTTTAAGGTTTATAAAAAGAAATAAATTTTTAATAAATTTATTTTTATTATAAAAATTAAAACTAATATTTGTATGTAAGATAATTTATTATATTTTTTAAGTAACAACTTTGCTTCTTCCACTACTAGTCACAGACAACTACTTAAATATCTATATATATATATATATATAATGAAATGGGAGAAATGATACATACAAAGAAAGGGGGAGACATCTCAACCAACTGCTCAAGATTATTATTGGCAAGTGTTGTTTATAAAATATTATAACCCCCTATCTCCAAAGGATGGAGATTTTGACCAATAAATTACTAGGTAATCACTAAACTGTGTAATATGTATTTTTTTATTTACTAAATTTTTATTTAAACTTAATAGTAGTTTTTATAATATTTTTTAGTTCATAAATAATCAAACTTTGTCATTTTAATTTAAATTTAAACAAATATATCTTTTCTATATTTATATAGAAATTAATAAAAAAAATTAAATACTATTTTGAGAGATGAATACTTTATCTCTAAAATAATGTAAAAATATTATTCAATTATAAAATAAATCATATATCAATATTTATCTTTATTTTTTTAATTTTTATAATAATAAAATATAAATTAATAAAATATTAGTGTATTATATTGTAATTAAATAATTTACAATAATTTTTTGAAAATCTAATTTAAAATTTTTATATATAATAAACTATACATTAGATTATATTTAAATAATTTATAATTACAATTTAGGATGAAATATGGACTTATGGGAAAAGGTCCAATTTGGACCTCATTTTTTGCCCTATGAGCATATTGGACTATAAAATTTTTTTAGAGCGAATTGGAACTTATCTTTTTAAAATTAAATTGAATTGGACCTTTTACTAAAATTTTTTTACAATTAAGTTCTAAAAACTATATAAAAAAAATTTAATTTTAATGGTTAACTAATGAAAAATTATTTAGACTAACAAATAAAATTGATATATCTTTTTTAGAAGCTATATTTAACCTAATTATAAATAATTTTAAATTTTTAAAACAACATAAAAGTTTTTAATTTTTTTTAACAATTTTCAAAAAAAAATTTAAAAATTAGTGTGTAGTTTCTAAAATTTAAAATTTTTTATAATTAAATCATATATAGTTTTTGAAAAAGATATATCAATTTTATTTGTTAGTCTAAATAATTTTTCATTAGTTAACCATTAAAATTAAAAGTTTCTTTAGTTTTTAGAACTTAATTGTAAAGATTTTTTAGTAAAAGGTCCAATACGGCTCAATTTTAAAAAGATAAGTTCAATTTTGCTCCAAAAAAATATTAGAGTCCAATGTGCTCCTAGGGCAAAAAGTGAGGGTCCAATTTGAACCTTTTTCCATGGACTTATTTATAGGATATTTTCAAACTTTGAACTAAAAAAGTAATGCTAAAGTGATCTGTGTAATTAATTAATGTATTTGGGAATGGATTAATGTCAATGGATTCCTGCCTGCTAATTGACAAATGAAATGGTGATGACCTATGATGCACGAACATCTCTATCAAGAGCTGTGTCCCGTTTCGGACATCGACACGTTTTGGAAACTTGTCGGAAACGTTTCGGGGCCGTTTCTGCAAATAAGACAAAGTTTCGGGGCCGTTTCTAAAAATAAATCGGAACTAGATGCCGGATTTCTTGAGTTTGCTAACCTCTCATTAGATTAACCGGAATTAGATGAAGATGTCAATGAGAATGTGTAATATTTTATAAATTGATGTGTAGAATATTTTAGATGGATAATTATTTATGTATGATTATTGAGAAATTATATATTATTAAGGGTGTTATTATTGTATTTATAAATATAGGATAAAATGAACATTTGTTGATTTTTAGTTGTAAAAGAATGTTTTTTATTTATTTATTTATAAATGTTGTTATCATATTTTTGTACATATTTCATAATTATTTTTATGATAAAAAATATCATTAACCATGAAAAATACATTTTTAAATTGAACTTAATTTATAATTTTTTATATTTATAAATTTACCCCTATATTTTAAATATTTATACATTGACCCCTATATTTTTAATATTTATAAATTGACTCCGGTGTCCCCGTTTCTTATATTTTCGAGAAAAGCTGTTTCCCGGTATCCATTTCTCCATTTCCCATTTTTCCGTTTCCGGTGTCCGTGCTACCACTGATGACTTCGTGCAACAACTTTGCTTCTTCCACTCACAGTCACAAATAGGGGTGTAAACGAGTCGAGCCGAGCTTTGACTATCTCAAGTTTGATTCATTTATAAACGAGCCGAGCTCATTAGGTTGCTAAGTATTCGCGAGCTGTTCACGAGCTTAAAGGAGTCTAAATAAGTTAAAAAATTTTCTAAAAATACAATGTATAAATTTAATTATTCATTAAAATAATTTAAAATAAATTATTTACTAAATAATTTATCATAAAAGTATGATTTTTTGTAATAATATATTTTTAAAATATTTAAATAAATAAAAATTTATATATTATTTATCTAAAATTAAATTATTAATATATTAAAATTATGACTCGGCTTGCGAGTTCTTATTCGAACTTGTTCATAAGCTTTCACGAGCCGAGTTTTTCATAGTTTGAGATTGGCTCGTTTATTAAACGAGCTTCAATATACGAGCTTTTAACGAGTCGAATGCCGAGCAGCTCGCGAGCGGCACGGTTCATTTACACCCCTAGTCACATACCACTACTTAAACATAAACAAATACTTGCATATAATATAAATATAATTATTATTTTTAGGTAGTTGAGTAAAGGGAAAATTCACAGACAGCAAGAGTTCAAATTCTAATTTTTGGATTTGATGTTCACACTTTTTATTACTTTAGATATTTATGAGGGACAATATAAATATAATTATTATTTCATTTAAAATATTTAAAAATGATTATTATTATTATTATTAGGTAAATTGGTAAGTGTTCACTAAACTTTGTAATTTATATTTCTTTTAGTTACTAAATTTCTTTTCAAATTTTAATAGTGGCTTTTGCTATAGTATGACTATTGTATCTGTACAAATTAAAAGAGCATGTAGATTTTACTGTATATAATAATAACCTATTAGGTTACGTTCTAATATTTAAAAAACTAGTATGTTGGCCTTTTCAACTTCCTCTCCTTACCCACTATTTCGATTACTTCTATATCAGTTAGCTCTTATTTTATTTAGTCTTTATCAATGGATCCAAGAATTTAGATAAGCTAGTGTTGGTTATAAGTGATTGCTTTTTGAAAAATAATAGCACACTCTATTGTTTCAATTTGATTGAATTTGTTTGAATCAGCCAAGAACGTAGACCAGTAGGAGGGATCCATATGTTGGCATTCACTGCTCAGCATGGTTACTCTGTAGCATCATCTTCTGATTTGCTATTAAATTTTTTTGCTTATTTCATATGTAAATCTTTATTCATATTCATTAATATTCATTGGTAGGTGAATTTGTGTTAATTTTAGGAGATCTTAACATGAAAAAAGCTGCTTGATTCTGAAGAACATACAAGGATCATGGATTTTTCAGATGTCTAATATCTTCCATGTATGTGCTTCTGTTGTAAACTCATCAAGCACAACTTAAGCATTGCAAACGACCTTTGAGCTATCTGATAAAAACTCTTGATATTGTATGATTATTTCTCCTTTGATTGCAGAAGCAACGATTAGATATAGCACTTAATGATCTTGGTTCTCAGCGCAGAAGTTATAGACTTAAATCCTGTTCTCCTTCCTTTTGTTAGGCTGCCTACATTCCATTTACAACCTCTTCTTTCAATTTCTGATCTGTTGGGAGTTAAACAACCATAATACACGCACACATTAAATTTCATTGCTCGAATATACACACAATAGATTCCATTGCTTGGATTCTCATGAATAAAGTTTATAATACGAACATTGGTTTTGGAGAACCATGTGCTAAGAGAGTTTTGCTTGGCTCAATTGTGATTAGTTGGAGCTCTATTATTTCAATTTGATTGAATTTGTTTGAATCAGGGCAAAATATATAACTTAAACTGTAAATGATTTAGAATCAAAATCTGATGGAGGTGTAGAGTGGTTTGCATCTTTTTGTAAGTTGGATCTTCAAGTGGTAATTGATTTCCTTTTGTTCTTTACCTGGAGTTAGTCCAAAAGGTTGCAACTTGCATAGCTTTTTTTTTTTCACTTGATCAACACTATGGTATTCGTATTGATACGCATGTGTGGCAGGTAAAATGTTGTCTGGTACTAACACTAATTAACATAAGCTAGCAAAATTAGGCATGTTGTAAAGGAGAAAATATTGTCGCAAAATCGTGTATTAAATTTTTATGGTCTTTGTTTATTCAACATTTGAATAAGTATTACTTGTCAATAAAGTACAGTGCTTGTTCAGGTTAATATTAATAAGTTTGTTTTTATAGATTTATTATAAGATTTTTAACATATCTACCCTAAAAATACATGACAATAACAACAATATCTCATATTTACAAAATTTACACGTGTTCCCATTTTTTCTTAAAATTACATGTGGATACCATCACAGAAACGCATACAAAAATGCAGCATGCCGGCTCAAGTCTTCGTCTCCATCTGCTTCCTATCGCCAGTGTTACTATTCTTTGTTACTAATATCAAAACCTCAGCCACTTCGTCTCTCAAACATTATTAGTACCTCAGTTTTCAAAATCTCTGTCGATTTGGTCGTGTCCAGTTCACTACCCTCAATTTTAAGCTAAAACCTCATACCTTTTCTCTCCAAAACAAACTCTTTTTCAAATCCCATAGCCTCAAAATTTTTGACACCTACGCTGATATCATTGCTAAGCCTATCTACCCAAAATACAGACTTGATAATAGGGATTTATATGCGGGTTTTGTGAAATCATAGGTTTGCTTCTCTATTTTAGAGACTTGGGGTGGTAATAGAATGTGGCTCATGCCTGAGAAAAGAAGGGTTAATGTCATGTTCATACCCGAATAATTTAAGTTATTTTGGGTCATGACTAAATTGTAAAAAAAAAAAATAAGTTTTAAGGAATAACTTAATTGAAAAAAAATTAAGTTGAGGGACTTAATGATAATTTAGCATACATCACCATTGTTACAGATATAAAGAAGAAGAAAAAAAAAAGAAGAGAAAAATGAAAGGCAAATCTGCTGGAGGAAGAGGAGAAGAGGGAGGAACCAACAATTTATATGATTATAAGTTTTTATGATTGTGCACACTATATTATGCTAGAATAAGAGAGAGAGAGAGAGAAAAAATAAAAAAAAAACTCCAGTGAACAAAAATAGCTAAATGTCAAGATCGACTTTCAATATTCCTTTGGGCATCAAACCTTTTGCCTCTCATTTACATCGACCCTTTTTAAAAAAAAAAAATCAAAAAAATCATGAAAAATAAAAAGACAAGATGAAAAAAAGAGAAAAAGAAAGAAGAAAAGGAAAAGAAAGAGAAAAAAAAAAGAGAGAAAGAAGAGGAAAATTCTGAATGCCATCCAGCTTTGAGAAAGCCAATCCTTATATAGCCATGGAAAATTTCTTATCTTCGCCACAACCAAAGTCAAAATTTCTTTATCAACCTTTTTGAAATCCTTATGAGCTGAAAAATAGTTGACCAAAAAACCTACAAGAGGTTGGTCGATAACAAGTATAATATAACGTGCACAGTTGTAACGAATGAGTAATCATATAAAATGAGCATGATTGACATAATGTCAGCACACAAAGTGTCAGACATGGACTTTTGTAAATCAACAACAAATTCATATGATCAACAGCCAAAGTGGCGACACAGACATTAGGAAGTTGCAACACAAAACATCGAACAGTCAGCCACATGAGCATCAAGTCAGTAGTGAGTAAGCACATCATAGCAACGTGGACATCAAACAGTTAGGCCGACCGACAATGGTTAATCATCATCATGATTTTATAACCACCTAGCTAGATTGAAAACTCTCAGAAAGGAGAGCGATCTAGACAAAAGAGGAAAAATAAAAAATAATGAAATAAAATGAAAGACCCAGCTAGGTTCGAAAACTCTCAAAAAGAGGGCGGCCTAGGCAAAAGAGGAAATATAAAAAAATTGGTTACAATTTCAAGCTGGGGGGCAATCATATGAATAACAGAATCTTACTGGGGGCAGATGAAGTATTTTTTTTCACATTGATTATGATCGTTATAGTCCTACAATAGCCAAGCACTCTCAGAACGCAATCAAGCTAAGAAGCATTTATTGTGTCATCATCCTGTTCTAATTATGGAGGGTCTCAGGTTTTATTTTTAATAATACTAGTCTCAATGGTAGTCTGTGATAGACTCAATTCTCAGATTTGGATTCTATAATAGAAGAGAAAACCAATTTTTCAAGATAAGCTCTAAATGAAAGAGACATTTGACTATTCGTTTGTTTTGCAAAACTTATTTTTGAATCTCATGCATACATGAATCACACGAAGTTGCATATGTTAAAATTATCTTCGCAAGTTGTTAGTATTTCAGTCATACATGCATCAACCCAGTTGTGTTTTAAAAAATACTTTTTGCCTAATGCCCGAAGTGGCTGTATGGCTCATTTCACATGCCTTCGCTTGACGCCCGAAGCGGCTATACAACTCGTTTTACTTATTTTTGCATGACGCTCGAAGTGGCTATATGGCTCAACTCAATTGTTTCATTCGTTTTTGCCTGACACCGGTGGTGGTGATAAGGCATTTTCCTTTTATTGAAGCCTCTTGGTTCGGACACCAAGGTTGGACGGTGACAAAACCACACCACTCAAGTTGTACCTCGAGGATAACAATGCACAAATTGAACCTCAGGGTTCAAAAATCGAATCTCCGGATTCAAAATTGAACCTCAAGGTTCAAAAAATTTGAATCTCCAGATTCACACAATTCAGAATCGAACCTCCGGGTTCAAAACTTGAATCTCCGGATTCACACATTTCAGAATCGAATCTCCGGGTTCAAAGCTTGAACCTCCGGGTTTAAAACTCGAGTCTCCGGGTTCAAAACTCGAGCCTCCGGGTTCAAAACTCAAACATTCGAGTTCAAAACTCGAATCTCCGGATTCACACATTTCAAAATCGAACCTCCGGGTTCAAAGCTCGAACCTCCAGGTTCAAAACTCGAATCTCCGGATTCACACATTTCAAAATCGAACCTCCGGGTTCAAAACTTGAATCTCCGGATTCACACATTTCAGAATCGAACCTCCGGGTTCAAAACTCAAATCTTCAGATTCATACATTTCAGAATCGAACCTCCGGGTTCAAAGCTTGAATCTCCGGGTTCAAAACTTGAATCTCCGGATTCACACATTTCAGAATCAAACCTTCGGGTTCAAAGCTCGAATCTCCGGGTTCAAAACTCGAATCTCCGGATTCAACAGTATCCTTTTGTATGTATTGCTTATATGTGCTTTTCATAAATCTCATTACATTGCTTGCATTTTGATTTTTAAAAAGTAGGGGGGCAAACTGTAGACACATGGTCTGATCCGGCCCACGAAGCGAAAGTCCAATAATGAAACCCTAAGAAAAATGGGTCCAACAATGTAAGGTTTGAAGTCCAGCCCCGTTCAAATAATTTATCTCAATATAACTTAATAAATAAATATAATCTGTGATAAAGTTGGTGATAAAGATAATGTAAAGAAAGATTGATTCATAATAAAACACTGACATATGAGAGAATATTTATTGATAAAAGCCAAAGAGAGAGAAAAAAGAAGGCTAGAGAGAAAAATCACGTAAAAAAATAAAAAAAAAAGTTTATGGCAGAGAATTAAAAAAGGGAAGAGCACGAAAAACAAAGGAGATAAACAAAATTCTTTTGAGAAAAGAAAAAATTTGATAAAAGTGCTTGAGATTCAATCTTATACTGTGGGACTTGCAGTCTATCAAAGGAGCTTCTGAGGGCAAATATTTTTCTAACAGTAACTCTTTTCGTTTTTCTTTTCTTTTCAGATTATTTATTATTATTTTCATGTCTAATTGTTTTCAATTTCTTTTGAATTAAATGAATTGTTTGAGAATTGTATGTGTTGTTCATTTTAATTGATTTAATCGTTTAAATTAGGTTAATTGTCATTTATTATTTACAAAAATTTAATTTTATCTTTTTATTCAATTTGCTATATGTTGTAATTTTATTATTATTATGATTTTAAAAAAATGTTTTGTTTTGGGCAACAGTGCACGGCACTGCTGCCCGTGCACTGTTGCCCACATGATTTTTTTTTTTAATAAAGGTTGATGAGCCAGCGGCCCATGAACCAATTCTTTTCCTTTCATTGTTTTGTCAACAGTGCATGGCACTGTTGATAGTGCCATTGCACTGTTGACGTTAAATGTATTTTTTATTTATTTTTAATTGTAATTTTATTTTTGGTCTGTTTATTTTTTGTGCAATATTTTTATTTTTATTAATGTTGATTTTATTAATTAGATATGCATGATTTAAATTTTAGTTAAATAATTATTTGCTGATTTAATTGTTTTATTTGATATTGTGGGAAATTTTAAATTAATTTTAGATTTAATTTTTTTTTCCTTTTGATTAATCTCAGTAGAATTTAATTATTGATTATTTTTTTTATTTTGTACTAACTCTTTTAATATCTTTTTTGTAGGTTGTTTGTTATTTTTATTATTTGGAAAATTTAATTTATAATTTGTGTTGCAGACCTATATATTAGATAGCATACGGGCTACCAAACTTAATTTTGGGCTTTAGTCTATTTAAATTGTGCTTTATTTATTTTTTATTTGCATGAAATGGGTTGTAACTCTTTTCTCTTCTCTCTTTCTTTGCATGTGTTTTTATTATGTTGTTTTAATTATTTATTTTTTTGTTTATGTTGAATGGTGTGGATGAATGAATGTGATGGATCAAGATCAAAATTGCATGTAATTGGATTAATTAATAACTTAGGCTAAAACTAAAATTTGGAATTTGATTGAGGCCCATTTGCATGTAATTAAAGGGATAATTAAGTAATTAAAAATAATAAAACATAAAACAGAAACGGAGGTCGATCGCAAGGTCGGGTCGGCCATTCAAAAGCCCATACTCAATTTCCGGACCCAATCTCTGAGGACGGCTGCTGGGCTCCCTCCGTGGGATCCAGTTGCTGTAAAAGTGTTCCCAAATTTCACCCGGGTGGCTACTCCATTCTCCAACCTAAGCCTATCAAGGCCCAAAGTTGTATTCCTAGTGGGCTCTGAGCCCGCACAGTACCGTGGTCGCCGGACACTTGGGCGCGCGCTGAACCCCGCCGCCTACAAATATATATTGTTGTTAATAATTCATATAAAATATTATATTTTAAGAGTTATTAACAAAAATTAATATTTATAATTATTTAACAATATTTTTAATAAAAAGAACCGATAAAAAAAGATAAAAATATAATAGTGCAAAGAAATAGAAAAATAATTTTTTTCAAAAATAGCCAGAAAACCAAAAATAATATCAAATGCCACATTGACCAAAAGTGTTTTTAAAAATAGCTTTAAGGAAGTAGGTTTTTTTTTTCAAATCTAGACCATGGATCTTCTAGAAGCTGTTTGACTCTTCTAGAAGCTATTTGATCATTTTTTTTTAATCAAATTTTTTTACTACTTTCTTCATTTTTTTCTCAATATTTTTTTACTAATTTTTTTTTATATTTTTAAGGTACTATTTTTTATTAATATTTTTTGCTCAATTTTTTTTATACTCAAAATTTTTTCTATTTTTAAAATACTCTTAACATTTTATTTTTTTTCTCAATATTTTTTTATTTTATTTTTTACTCAAACATTTTTCTCAGTATTATTTCATATTGTTTAACATATGCACTCCTTCCTTATTTCCTGCACTTTATTTCCTTCACTTTATTTCCAGCACTTCCTTGTTTCCTGCATTTTATTTCCTGCACTTCATTATTTTCTGCACTTCATTTCCTCCACTCCTTCATGTCTTGTTCCTGCACTTTGTTTCTTTTTTATCAATATTAATTAATTTAATTTCTGAATTCTAAATAATTATGAAAAAAATAATTATTGAAGATGAAGGGTAATTTTTTATTTAATTAGTCTAATTTTTATATTCTAAATAATAGTAAGTATCAAATTTTTTTTAAAAAAATTGTTATTTAGAATAAAAAAATTATGAGAAAAGAAACAAGAAAAAATTTACCCTTCAATATATATAATTTTTACTTTTATTAGTATCAATAATAAAAATAATAATTTATTTGATATATTTCATAATTTTTTTTGATATTTTTATTAAAAAAATAATTATTTGTTGTTTCTTTTTTGTTTACAAAAAGAAATAAGAGAAAATTTACCCTTCAATAAATATAATTTTTACTTTTATTAGTTTTAATAATAAAAATAATAATAATAAATGACAAAAGATATAGAAAGAAATAAACAGAAACAAAATAAATAACAAAGAAATAAAAAGAAACAATAAAGAAATAATAAAGAAACAAATAAGAAACAAAAAAAACAAGAAACAAATAAGAAACAAATAAGTAACAAATAAGCAACAAACAACAAATAAGCAACAAAACTTATTTGTTGCTTGTTGCTTATTTGTTTGTTATTTGTTTCTTTTTTTTTTTTCTTATTTGTTTCTTTATTGTTTCTTTGTTGTTTCTTTTTATTTCTTTGTTATTTATTTTGTTTATTTATTGCTTATTTGTTTCTTATTTGTTTCTTGTTTCTTATTTGTTTCTTTTTTTGTTTCTTATTTGTTTCTTTTTTTTTTGTTTCTTATTTGTTTCTTTTTTTTGTTTCTTTTTTTATTTTTTTTATTTCTTGTTGTTTCTTTTTGATTTTTTGTTGTTTCTTTTTATTTTTTGTATGTGAAAATAAATAAGAAACTAAAAAAAAATAAGAGAAAATTTACCCTTCAATAAATATAATTTTAATTTTATTAGTATCAATAATAAAAATAATAATAATAAATGACAAAAGAAACAAAAAAAAAGAAACAAATAAGAAATAAAAAAAATAAGAAACAAATAAGCAACAAGCAACAAATAAGCAACAAATAAGCAACAAATAAGTTTTGTTACTTATTTGTTGCTTGTTGCTTATTTGTTTCTTGTTTCTTTTTCGTTTCTTATTTGTTTCTTATTTGTTTCTTTTTTTGTTTCTTATTTGTTTTTTTTTTATTATTTTTTTTATTTCTTGTTGTTTCTTTTTTATTTTTTGTTGTTTCTTTTTATTTTTTATGTGTGAAGACTCCAATTAATTATTAAATCCAAATCAAAATATCTACTACCACAGAATTTATACAAAGAAGAATAAAAACACCTGTAACAAGAACCAAATAAATCAAAAGCTGTAAAAAAAAAAAGGGTAACTACAAGTTTTAATCCCAAAATGAGTATCAAAATAAAAAAAAAATTGTTATTTAGAAAAAAAAAATAAATTACTTAAAATGTACAAATTAAATAAATATATACAATCAACTAAAATTAATTTTGCCTTAAAAAATAATAAATAAATAAATAAATAAATTATAGAAAAAAAAGAAAAAAAAAAGACAAAGATGAATAAATGAGAGGTTTTAGGATCTGAAAAAAAAAGCAGTAACCATATTGCAACTCTATTCAGAAAAATAATAACTAAGTAGAAGATTAAACTGCCAGTTACAATATTTTATAAAGAGATACTTTCATTTATTCAGTCTTAAAACTAGCTCGTAAAATGTAGAAAAACTTTTTGATAATAGGTAGCAAAATACAAATTAAAATAGAAGCTAGATTTTCTGTAATTCATTTCTTCTGCTCAAGCAACCAGTGTGAGGACTTTGTAGTGTAACTTATATAGTCTCATTGTCATTGCCCAAAATTCAGTCTTTTGCAGAACCAGAGGAGTGATGAGGGAAAGTCGACCACACATCATTCCATATTTGCGGCCCATCAGTCACAGACCTCACAACTGATGTTGCTTCTTCCACGCTAACACGAACTTGGTCCTTGCTATCCCTCTCCCTAATTGTCACTTACAACAAACCTAAGAAGCATATAAGATTTGCCGACACCTGAATCTCCTATCAGCAACAACTTGAATAAATAATTGTTGCAACAAATAATCATAATAATAATTTAAGTTAACAATTGCAACAAGATCATTCACCCAAAACTAATGAATCTAACTCATCAAAACTCAAAATCACCTAGATCTATAACATTACAACAAAAATCAAATCAAAATTAATCAACTAAATCAATTATTAACCTTAAGAGGAAATGATTCAAAACAATTAGATTCATACAAGCAAGC
>CATIWO010188105.1:0-16784 GCA_949673435.1 Macaranga tanarius
TCCACCCATCACATGAGTATCCACATGTCTATTCTGATATCTCATATCAAGTAGCATGAGACTCACTACCTCCCACTATCGATATCACATACCGATCAAGGAAAATAGACAGAGGTGATAGTCTAGGGATTAATAGTACCCTTATATTAATCCAATGACTATGAACATTTATAACACATGTACCAAATGAGTTTGTCACTCATATTATCAACTCTTGATAATAAACTCATTCAACATAGTACTAAGGGTAAATACTCAAATAAACAAACACTTTGATTTTAAATGAATATTTTATTGCCAAAGGGATAAATATACAATGTCTACATACAATAATAGCCCTAGGGCACATCTATACTAATAAAAAGCATGGTTGAATTCACAACCACTGGCATCTATTACTACTTGGGACTTGTTGGCAAATGCATTTTTAGCCAAGTACTTCCCACCGGCAAAGACAGCTAAGATTATAAAGAAGATCACTTCCTTTCAACAATTTGAACATGAGTCATTATGTGAAGCATAAGAAAGGTTTAAAGAGTTACAAAGCAGTTGCCCACATCATGGATTACCAATGGATATTTTGATATAGAATTTTTATAATGGGGCTACAAGATCCACAAGAGATACTATAGATGCGGCTGTGGGTGGTTCATTAATGAAGAAAATTGTAGAGGTTACTTTTGGGTTATTAGAAGAGATGGCAAATAACAATTGTATATGGCCATTGGAAAGGCTTAATCCACCAAGGCAAGGAAAAAATGGAGGGGATGTGGTTGCTTCACTTCAAGCACAAATTGCTAACTTATCAAAGCAACTTGGTGATTTGAATATGAGGGCCACTTCTATTCCATCAAATTCTCCATGGCCAAATAAGGGTTGTTCTATGATTGGACATATGGGTGGAGATTATGACATGGCAAATTTTGGCATGCAAGGTGAGAATTATCTAGAGCAAGTGAACTTTATAGGGAACCAAGGGCAAGTAAGGTAATAAAATAATCCTTACTCTAACACTTATAATCCTGGGTAGAGGAATCACCCTAATTTGTTATGGAGTAATAATAATAATGTTGCTCAAGGGTTCAACAATATGACAAGGCAAGGTCCAATGGGGATTTAAGGTAATCAACATGATCGATTAGCTTCCATGGAGTTGAAGTTAGATAAATTTTTTGATGCTATGAATGCTAAAATGGTAGGACAAGATGAAAATCACAAGAGAATAGAGATAAAATTTTATCAAATAACAAAGAATCATACTTTTTCTATTCATAACATTGAAGTACAGTTGGGACAACTTGCCAATGCCTTGGCTACTAGACCACAAGATAGCCTTCCAAGCAATACGGAGACCACCCCGAGGGAGCAATTAAAGGCAATAACATTACAGAGTGGTAAGGAGTTAAAGAATCAAGGTAGGGATTTCAAGGAGCTAAATGAAGAAGTTAGTGAGCAAATTGAGAAATAATTGGTGAATGATAAAGAAGACGAAGTTAAAGAGGATGAGGAGCTCAAGAAAGATATTCCTACTTCATTAGAACTGCCAAGGGTACCAATTCCTCAACGGTTGAGAAAGGCACAAGATGCACAATAATTTGCAAAATTTTTAGAGATATTCAAAAAATTGCAAGTTAATATACCATTTACGGAGGCTATTTCTCAAATACCTCTTTATGCTAAGTACCTTAAAGACATCATCACCAACAAAAGGAAGTGGGAAGAGAACCAAATGGTAGCACTCACCGAGACTTGTAGCTCCATCATTTCACACAAGATTCCAACCAAACTTAAAGATCCAGGGAGTTTTACTATACCTTGTTTTCTTGGTGATAAAGAATTTCCTAGATGCTTATGTGATTTAGGAGCAAGTATTAATTTGATGCCTCTTATTCTTTTCATGAAATTGGAGCTTGGAGATGTCACACCAACGGGCATGACTTTGCAATTAGCCGACTATTCGATCAATAAACCCTTTGGTGTTGTAGAGGATGTTCTCATCATGGTAGATAAGTTCATTATCCCTATTGATTTTGTTATTTTAGATTTTGAGGCTGATTTAAATTATCCAATAATATGAAGGAGACCTTTCCTAAACACGGGAAGAGCACTCATTAATGTTCATGAGGGAAAACTTATCTTAAGGGTAGGAAATAAGAGTGTAGAGTTTCATATATATAAAATCATGAAATATCCTTTTGACAATGAGTATTGCATAAGAGTGGAAGTCATTGATGAGTTTGTGAAACAATCTCTAAGCAATGAAAATGAGCCAAATGAGGGTTTAACATTAGGAAAGGAAGATGAGGGAGAATTAGAGACCAATTTTATGAAACCGGAGCTCTTATTGAGGAGTGATAATCCTACTCCTCCATCCATTGAAAGTCCACCTCAATTAGAATTAAAACCATTGCCTACCTAATTGAGATACACATTCTTGGGTGAATATAATACTCTTCCCATAATTATCTCTAACAAATTAACTTTGGAATAAGAGAGGAAGGTGAGAGAAGTGGTAAAGGGTAGGATTAGAGCTATAAGTTGGCAAATTTCTGATATAAAGGGAATTAGCCCATCCATTATCATGCATAGAATCTATATAGAGGATGGACATAAGCCTATAACGGAGAGGCAACATAGGCTTAACCCCCATATGAAGGATGTGGTGAAAAATAAGATAGTAAAATTAATAGATGTAGGAATTATATACCCTATTTTCGATAGTACATGGGTTAGCCCAATACAATGTGTGCCTAAAAAGGGTAGTATGACCGTAGTTGAGAACGATGAGGGTGAGTTGATTTCAAAAAGACTAGTAACTGGATGGCATGTTTGTATAGATTATAGAAAATTAAATTCAGCAACTAGGAAAGATCATTTTCCTCTTCCTTTTATCGATCAAATGCTAGAAAGAATAACTGGGCATGCTTATTATTATTTTCTTGATGGATATTCTAGGTATAATCAGATTTTTATTTTTCTGGAGGACTAAGAGAAAATAACATTCATATGTCCCTATGGTACTTTTGCATATCATAGAATGCCATTTTATGTAATGCCCCACCTACATTTCAACGACGCATGGTGGCTATATTTTCTGATTTAATTGAAGATATTATGGAGGTTTTCATAGATGATTTTTTTTTATTTTTGGTGATTCTTTTGATAATTGTTTGACTAACCTTGATAGGGTTTTAAGAAGGTGTGAAGAAACTAATCTGGTTTTGAATTGGGAGAAATGCCACTTTATGATGGATGAAGGAATAGTTTTGGGACACAAAATCTCCTATAAAGGTATAGAAGTTTATCCAGCAAAGATAGAAATCATAGAAAATTGCCACCTCCTACTTCTGTAAAGGGAGTAAGAAGTTTCTTAAGACATGCCAATTTTTATAGGCATTTTATAAAGGATTTTTCTTTAATTGCTAAGCTATTGACTAATTTATTAATTAAGGATGTTCCTTTTGTTTTTAATGATGCATGTCTAAGTGCTTTTAATAGGTTGAAGGAAGCTTTGATTTCAGCTCCAATTATTACACCGCCGGATTGGTCTCTTCCTTTTGAGATCATGTGTGATGCAAGTGATTATGCCATTGGTGCGGTACTTGGACAAAGGAAAGATGGAAAGCTTCATGTAATCTATTATGCTAGTAGAACATTGGCGGATTCTCAACTCAATTATACAACTACGGAAAAGGAGATGTTAGCAGTTGTATTTACTGTGGATAAGTTTAGATCTTATTTGTTGGGTTCAAAGGTGATGATATATACTGACCATGTAACCATTTGGTATTTATTTGCCAAGAAGGATGCAAAACCAAGGTTGATGAGATGGTTATTATTGCTCCAAGAATTTGACTTAGAAATTAAAGATAAGAAGAGTTCGAAGAATTTGGTAGCGGATCATTTGTCAAGGTTGGTTAAACATAAAGATGAAAAGCATAAAAAAGCTATCAATGATAACTTTTTGGATGAGTTTCTCTTGGTCACGCAACACTTGACTACACCATAGTATGCAGACATTGATTACTATTTGGCTTGTGGGATTATGCCGGATGATGTGACTTACTAACAAAAGAAGAAGTTTTTACATGATGAAAAACATTACCTTTGGGAAGATCACTTTTGTATAGAATTTATGGTGATAGCATAATTAGAAGATGTGTGCCTGAATTAGAAGTATATAAGATTCTAGTGCATTATTATGACTCTCCTTATGGAGGCCACTATGGAGCTAGCAAAATCACAGCCAAGGTATTGGAGTGTGGATTTTATTGGCCTACATTGTTTCGAGATGTGCAACAGTTCACAAAGCAATGTGATCAGTGTTAAAGGATAGGAAACATTTCTAAACATCAAGATATGTCACTTCACTACATTTTTGAAGTGGAGATCTTTGATGTTTGGGGGTTAGATTTCATGGGGCCATTTCCCTCATCATGTGGGAATCAATATATTTTGGTAGGAGTTGACTATGTCTCCAAATGGGCGGAAACATTTTCCTCCCCTACAAATAATGCTAAGGTGGTACTTAAGTTCTTAAAGAAGCTCTTTTCAAGATTTGGAGTGCCAAGAGCAATCATAAGTGATGGGGGATCACATTTTTGTAATCGCCAATTTGAGTCTTTGTTGAAGAAATATGGAGTTAGGCATAAGGTGCTTACCCTTTATAATCCTCAAACAAGTGGTCAAGTTGAAGTAACAAATAGAGAGCTTAAGAAAATTTTGGAGAAAAAAGTGGGCGATTCAAGGAAAGATTAGGCAATGAAACTTGATGATACTCTTTGGGCATATAGGAAAGCTTATAAGTGAACAATTGGTATATCTCCCTATAGACTTGTGTTTGGAAAAGCATGTCATTTACTGGTGGAATCGGAACATAGAGCATTTTGGGTAATCAAAGCATTGAATTTTGATTTAAAGGCTACGGGTGATAAAAGATTCCTTCAATTGGATGAGCTTGATAAGATTAGGTTTAATGCTTATGAGAATGCTAGATTGGTGAAGGAAAGGACCAAGAAATGGCATGATAGTCATTTAGTAAAGAAAGATTTCAAGGTAGGCGACAAGGTGCTCCTATTCAATTCACGATTGAGATTATTTTTGGGTAAATTAAAATCAAAATGGAGTGGACCTTTTGAAGTAACACAAGTGTTTACTAATGGATCTTGGAATTAATTGACGGCAACATGTCAAAGTTCAAGGTGAATGGTCAACGGTATAAAGTCTACTATGGAGGTATGTTTCCTAAAGAGAGGACATCTCTAAATTTAAATACCCCAAATTCGTAAGTCAATTTCATATTATTTTTATTTTTATTTTCTTTTAGTACGTGGGTGTAGATTTTAAGTATTAATATTTTACATCATTTTAGTTTTTTTTTCTTTTGAATTTTATTATTATTATTATTATTTCTATTGTTGTTTTTATTATATGAACTTTCATGTGAGTAGTTTTAGGTTTGTGTGTGTTTTAATTTGTGTTTTTGAAAATTGCATAAAAAAATCAATTTTTATTAAAAAGGGGTGTCGGGCACAACCTTGTGCCGAGTCGTGACAGTCCTGCACTGTCACGACTCGGCAAGGCCACTTTTAAGTTGCCAAGTCGTGCATATCCCATTCTGTCTCGACTCGACAATGTCTTTTTTGCTGATGCCGAGTCATGCATACCCCATTCTGTCTCGACTCGGTAGCAAGCCTCTGATTAGTGCCGAGTGCATCATTTCCCATTACCTGCACATTACTTTTGTTTTCTTTGGTTACACACACACCAATTCTTACATTTCTTCTTCCCTCTTTCATTTAAACATTTGAAAATTTATTCACTTTCATTCTTCCCCCATTTCATTATTTTTCAATTTATTTCTTTCCTATTATAAAACTACATTTCCATTTTCATTTCTCTCTTCACTTTATTTTCTCTACACTTCATCCTCTCTAAACTTTATTTTCTCTACACTTCCATTTTCTCTCCACTTGCATTTTCTCTATATTTTAATTTTCTCTACTCATTTCTTTTACTTTTATTTTCTCTACATCTTTATTTTCTCTACACATATCTATTCATTTTTATTTTCATTTGCACCATATTCTATCTTTTGTTCTATCTTTCTCTACACATTTGTCTTGCCATTATCACTATGAAGAAAGCTACATCATCTTCTAAGGCTTCCAAAGGCAAAGGCAAAGCCATTATTCAATATGAGGAGGAAGACCAACCACGTGATCTATCTCCAAGGTATGAGGCTCCTTTTCCTATTTTTCATGAATTTGAGGGGGATCAATATGTTCAATATAGAATTCGAGAAGTTGTTGGTTCTAGATTTTTACCTAAGACCATTATTGAAAAAATGGGCATGACTAATGTTATGAATAAATTGTTGAAATCAATTGGGCTTAAAAAATTTATTAACATGGCACATGATTCTTATGTGTGATCGACGCAAGAATTTTATTGTTCATTGGTTATAAATGATAAGAACATGCATGCTTTAGACTTTCATATGTTAGGCACTAATTATCAATTAACTCATCAATTCATGAAAAATGTGTTTGATTTTGCTAAAGATGGTATGCATAAAATGCCAAGTGATTTTAATGCTGGCCATTTTTGGGCATTCTTGACGGATTTGCCTCCCCAATTTGATTCTAAAAAAGTGTTCGACTATGTTTATCAAAGATCACAAATTTTGGCTTTTACATAAAATACTTGCATGTCTTATTTTTAGGAAATCGAAAGGCAATCAAGTCTCCATCCAAGAATTATTTTTAATGTGGTGCATTCATGCAAAGAAACCAATTTGTTGGACTTATTGGCTTGTGAATTAATTGCTTGATTGTTCTACTGCATCTTCGAGTCCTTTGACTCATGGTCATCTGATTACTCAAATTGCTATTGCTCTTGGTATTTCATAATCTTATTTGTCAAGTATGAGATGTGTTAGGATGATCCATTTCACTAAGCAAGCTTTTACATATGGAGAAGTAATTGACGCTCACTTCAACCTCAAGCATGCACACGAATGTTCTTATTGGATCAAAAGAGAGCAAACCCCCAAGTGGTGCGTGTGGTAGAAGAAGTTGAGGAAGAACATGTTGATCATGATCACACTATAAGTGGGGAGGGTAAAGAACAATCACCTTCTACGAATGTGGCAATTGGAGAAGGAGGCTCTAGTGCTCCTCGTGATTTGGCTTTGTAGCAATAGGTTCTTGATGGTCAAAGAGAAATGATGCAATAAATGGAGCAATTCAATGCTAGACAAACTCATATGGAGCATTGGCAAAGGCATATGTCTCATAAGATTGACTGCCTAATTGAGCATAATGGGTATCACATTAATTCCCCACCACCATCTCCGCACTAAGATTAAGGGAGCTTTTCTAATCCTTTTCTCCTCACTTATATTTTGTTTGATTGTTTTTATTATACTTGCATATATACATTGAGGACAATGTGATTTTAAGTGTGGAGGAGGGGTTAGTTATTTTACTTGCTTTATGTTTTTATGTTTTTGTGTTTATGTTTATGTGTGTTGCATTTTTAGTTTAAGTATTGTATTTTTAGTTTACTATGCTAGGTTGCATTTCAAACAATTATTGATCTTATTTTTATACTCCTTTATATTTTGTAATGGTTTTGTTCTAATTTGGTTCATGCATTTTTAGTTTAAGAATTGTATTTTTAGTTTACTATGCTAGGTTGCATTTCAAACAATGATTGATCTCATTTTTATACTCCTTTCTATTTTGTAATAGTTCTATTCTATTTTGGTCCATGCATATATTAAATTTTAGAAACACTTTGAATTTTGATTGCATATTTACTTCCCTTGCGTTATGTGCCATGAATTTGGATAAGAGAGTGTAGAGTTTGTAGTAACATTTGCCTTGTTTTTTTACCTTTGAAATCTTTAATCACTTAAATTATTTAATTTGGATTAATGAACTAAGCTCAAGTTTTAGAGAAATGATATATGCTTCTTAAAGAGGAAATTTTATTCATGATACATGCTTGTAAATAATAAATAAAGGATGAGGACTTAAAAAAAAAGAAGAAAAATAATACTAGAAGGAGTGTAAAATACACTCGCTTAAATGAAAAAAAAAATTAAACACAACAAACTTGATGATGTTATGGATTTTGAGTAAATCGTGTGCATTTGTGTTTGCACCTCATTTGCATTCATTTGGAAAGGATTTCTAATGCATTCTTAAGTAATGTTGTATGGTCTAAAAATGCCTTAAGATTAATTGCAAGTGTGTGTGTGCATTCTTTTATCCTCTATGCTTTAGTAGTTTTCCTTTAACTTGAGTTTGATTAATGAATGGGAATTTAATTTAACTTGCATGGATTTCATTTGTAATAATACTTGGCGGGGGTTACTTTATTTTCTACATTATTATTGTCTTTGTTCTAGGCTTTAGAAGGTTTGTGGAGTAGATATTCAATCTCTTTTCCTTTTATTTCTTTGATTTAATGTAGCTATAATTCTTATTAGTACTTGATCATTTTAAATTGAAAGGAGTAATTTATTGATTTTTGTTTGAACCTTCATATTTGATCTTTGAGTTTTGCTTGAGGGCAAGCAAAGTCTAAGTGTAGGGGAGTTTGATATGTGGTAATTAGTATAGTCATTTTAGTATGTTTCATGCATAATTAGGATTACATTTAATTCATATTTTAGCTTAATTGTAAAGCATTTCATTAATAATAAAAAATGCTTTTGATATTCATTGTTGTGAAGTAAATTCTTATGCATTTGGATGGTTTATTAATGCTTTTGAAGTTTATTTATAGTTAAGAAAGTTAAATAGACATATAGAAGTTATTTAAGGTCAAGGGAGTTGAGAAAGGCAAGCTTTGGAGTGTGTAGACTCGACAAGACTTAGCAAGGCTCGGCAAGACTCGACAACTTTCTTCACGAGTCGGCAACATTTGGACAACTTACTTTATGAGTCGGCACCACTCAGCATGTATCTTCATGAGTCGGCACATAACAACATTGTCATAACTCGGCATGCTTCCATGTTCCTTCACAAGTTGTGACAACCAGCCTTTTTCTCGACTTGGCACCTTCTTCTCGATTCGGCCTTTCAGACCAAGTCGTACTCTTTCAATCATAACTCCCTCTACAAAACTCGGATTCAAGTGATTCAAAAAACTATGGAAAGCTATTTTAGAGGGCTACAAATTTTATGAAGACATCTAGACTTAATTCATTTGTATGAATTGATGAAAATTCCCTCAAATTGACTAGTGATGTCAAAGCATATGACTTTTTACCAAAGTGTATTTGGTACCCTTTAGTTTATTAACTTCCTAAGCATATATATTCTTTATTATTATTTGGAGAGGAGATAACAACAATAGAAAAGACTTTTTAGCCATAGAAAATTATTAGGACAAGAAGATTAAAAAAGAGAAAGAAAGCTTGAAGATTGAGAGAAGTATTCTAAAGTTTGGATGCTTTCTTATTTTCTAAATTGTGTAACTCTTACTATATCATCTTGTATTTGTTTTATTTCTATGGATGTAGACTAATTATATATTGTTAGGATTTATCTTCATGTCACGAACCATAGTTATTAATTAATGAAAGTTAATCAATTTCTTCAAAGAATGTATTTTGTGTTTAGTTTTCTTAATGCTTGTTTATATTTGGCCTATTTAAACATGATCATAGTTAGAATTATGCATTGAAAGATGGTAATACTAATGGAAGAAATAAATATAACATGAATTAATTTAATGATTAGAAATAACTTAAATTATTTATATCCATAATTTGGGGTAAACTATGCTTTATAATATGTGTGCTTGATTTAAATCATTATGAGTGAGGATGAAAGTTAAGCCATAGTGTTTAAATTGTTGAATGCATGTTTAAATAATTTATAATCGAAAGAGTAAGTTGATACATTATTAGACCCAAGGAAGTGCATTGCTTTATAGAATAATTTAATTACATGGAAAATGAAGTGAGAGATAAATCTTAATAATTGCTACAATTACTTTAATTGTTGTTGTTTAAAATTTAGTATGAATAATTATTTAAATAAATTAAAGTTAGTAGATTGAGTATTTAGTTTTTATTTTCATTAATTAGAACTTTTGTTAAATTTATGTGAGCTTTAAACAAGTTTTATATAAAATTAATTAGTGGCTAATTCATTTAATTCTTGTGGGATACGACACTTGTACGCATCATATACTACTAATTTCAATCTTGTATACTTACAAGTATTGCATTTCAATTTATGCATAACCATTAGCTTCAACCTGGACTTTGAGTGTACTAATAGCCAAGCTGAATATGAGGCTTTGGTCATAGGCCTTTAAATTCTTCAAGACCTTAGTGCAAAAGAGATACTGGTAATTGGTGATTCCCAGCTTGTCCTTAAGCAGTTAATGGGAGAATATAAGTGTACCAGTATTTCCTTAGCACCCTATTTTACATCAGCCATTCAGTTGGTTAAGTCTTTTGATAGTGTGACTTTTATGCATGTACCTAGGGAGTTAAATTGGGAAGCTGATGAATTATCTCAAGTTGCTTCTAACCTGAGATTGTCTGAGGATTTGACTCACAAATTTGTTTTTGTACAAAAAAAAAGAAATCATCCATTTATCCTGGAAATAGGGATTCAGGTGGAAACTTTCAATGTTGACTTGGATCTGGCAAGAGATTAGTGTACAGATATTAAAAACTATCTTGAGAATCCTGCTAGAATAATGCCTTTCAAAGTTAGAGTCCAAGCTTTAAGCTATGTTTTACTAGAAGGGTATTTATTTAGAAAAACTTTTGATGGTTTATTGCTTAGATGTGTAGCTTTTCCAGAGGCAATGGAGGTTTTAAAACAAGAGCATGAAGGTGTTTGTGGAGCTCATCAAGCAAGAAGGAAGATGAGATGGCTAATTCGTAGATATGGCTATTACTAGCCAGCTATACTCAAAGACTGCATCCAATATGCTAAAGGCTGCCAGCTGTGTCAAAAATATGGAAGCATTCAAAGGGTGCCTACAGATGACCTATATCCAGTGGTTAAACGATGGCCATTCAAAGGACGGGCAATTGACTTAATTGGCAAAATATATCCAACTTCATCCAAGGGCTATAGTTTCATTATTGTTGCTAGTGATTATTTCACCAAGTGGGTGGAAGCTATTCCTATGAAAAAGGTTAAACAGAGAGATGTAATTTCTTTCATCAAGGAATACATCATCCACAGATTTGGTATTCCCCAAACCATTACTACTGACCAGGGTACTATGTTTACTGGAGAGGAAATGAGGAAGTTTACGGATGATTATAACATTAAGCTTTTGAATTTAACTCCTCACTATGCTCAGGCTAATGGTCAGGCAGAAGCTTCAAATAAAATCCTTATTAAATCTTAGAGAAGATGCTAGAGGACAATCCAAAGGATTGGCCAAGAATCTTATCTGAGACCTTATGGGCATACAAGACTTCTAAGAGGGAAGCAACTGGTATAAGTCCTTTTGCTCTCACATATGGATATAATGCTATTCTACCCATGGAGGTGTATGTTCCATCTTTAAGTGTGGCTAGGCAAAATAGCTTGACTCCTAAACAATTCTCAGAAGCTATATTGATGGAGCTTAAAAATATGGATGAAAAAAGGCTTAGAGCCTTGACCAGTATGCTAGCTCAGAAGACAAAGATTTCTAGACTTTATAATAAAAGAATTAGGAAGAAGAAATTTGAAGTTAGAGAGTTAGTGTGGAAATTCATTCTTCCACTTGGAACTATAGATAAGGAATTGGAAAAATGGTCTCTAAATTGGGAAGGACCATTTAAAGTGCATCAGGTTCTGGAGGAGAATGCTTACTGGTTAAAAAGCTTAAAGGGAATACCATATAAGAGGTTCATTAATGAAAAATACTTGAAAAAATATTTCCCCACCTTAGGGGAAATAAGAAAAAGCTGAAATAGATGCATTTTTGGCCAAAGGCCAGTAATGTGCCACTATATCTTTAGTGGTGTTTCTTTTTATTAGTTTTTTACCTTGTAAGTTGGTTTTATCTGCCACTTGTAAATAAATAAAAGTGAAAGCTTTTGTTTAAAGTTTTATTATTGTTTTTTGTGTTTTTTTTTATTTTTGTAAAATTTCGGCAGTATTTCTGCTAAAAATTGGCTATTTGGTAAATACAAATAAATGGCTATGGTGCAATGTGTGTTGTGGATAGTGACAACATTCAGAAAGTGCCCAAACAGAGCTTAATGAAGTATAAATACACCTTGTTATAATCATGCTATAAAAATCATCCATAAAAGGATGATAATCACAAAGTACATGTCCAAAAAGCATCAATATCAAAGTATAAAGTACTATGGCAAATCACAAGGCATCATAAAAGTATCAATATCCATGAAGAGATGAAAATAGGTCACAGGGAATCAAGATCAAAGCGTTACAAATCCTCCCAGACATCTAGGCATTTCTGCCTAGTGATCATCGCCTCCTCCTCCTGGCTCAACCACTCCTTAGCTATATCTTTCTTACTTTTTAAGGAAGTCTTGATAAATTGAGCTCTATGGATTATATCCCAATATCTTGCAGTCAGCTCCCTATTCTTCTATACAATATCATCTCTCTGGGTCCTCAAAGTAGCTAGTCTGGCCTCCTACTCCTCTATCTCCTGGGTAACCTGAAGGAAGGCCGCCTTGCCTGCTATTTCTTCTTCCTTGATTTCCTTCAACTTAAGCTGCTCGGTTGAGAATGAATCTCTCTCCTAGTGAAAGAGGCTGAGATGGCTGGAGGCTGTAAGATGAGCTACACTAGACTCCTCCAGGTGAGAAAAGCTCTATATGATCTGGTTCTTTAATACAGTGATAGCAGCCGACTTGGAGTGTTGATATAGATTAATGAGAGATGATAGAATAATGGATCTCTGAGTCTTCTGGTGGGTGCCCATCTCTAGACTAAGGATAGTCCTCAATGTATCCTTGGCCTTACTAACGGAAGACTCATTAGAAGTAGAAGTGGAGCTAAAAGGGGCCTTGGAGGGAGTCTCCAAGAAGTTGAAGTCCACCATAATCTCTACATCATCAATAGATGACCAGGTATTAGCCACCTGTATAATAAAGTAAAAATGTAAGCTAAGTAAGATGTATAAGCAAATAACTTGGCTAATAAAGATGCATACCTTAGGAGGGGTAGGAGGTACTACAGTTGGAGCAGCAGGTGATGGCTCGGATCCAGGAGGTAATGCAACTGGAGGTAGTGAAGCTATCTCAGGAGGTAAGGAAGGGGCAGACTCTAAAGAAGCTGGTAAAGAGGCATCAGAAGAAGGAGAATGTGCTCATAAAAAGTTCTCCTTGCTATTCTCAGTTGTTGACAAATAAACAAAATGTTAGATATCAAAGTAAAGCTAATATAAAGTGAAAAGCTTAGAGAGAAGCATGTTTGAACCTGATATCTCCTCCTCAGAGCTAGAACTATCATCATTCTCTATCTCCACTACCGTCTTCTCCTTATTTTTGCTCCTGGACTTACTAAGCATGGTGGTCAGCCTCTGAGACTTGCGTGTAGGTGGTGGAGGAGGTGTGGCCTGCTTCTTCTTCTTTACAGGCTTGGATGCAGGCTTAGTGGAATCCTTTCTCTTACATGTAGGAGACATAGAGGCTGGGGTAATCAAGACACCTATAAAATACCTTAAGTTTGTTAGCATTCGAAGAAAGAAATAGAAGCAATAAAGCTAAAGTTTGTAAAAATACACCTACCAGAATGAGGTACATGTACGAGCTCCTTAATCCTCAACTGCCACCAGGAGTTGTAGGTAAAAATATACTCAGAATATGTAGGAGAGATATGGAAATGCAAGTGCCTAAAAGTCTCTCTGATTCTCTTCATATCTGCCTTGGTGCAAGACTTCAAATCATCTATAAATGAGGAGAAAGTGATAGGATCTGAGGTAGAAGGAATAGAAGGCTCGAGACCAAACTAGTGGTTGACTAAAAAGGGCATATATCTCTCAAAGGATAGTGGAGTGCCGCCAATAGGACCCTTCTCACCAAAAGTAAACCTACCCCCAATCACAACTAATCTTGGGGTAGTGGCCTGGCAGAAGATCTGAGACACAATGACATCAATAATGGCAAAAGGGAAGAGATAAAGCCATCGTGGTATGCCATTATACTCAACTTAGAGGTAGGAGGGTGTCTGCTTGGGCTTCAAAGACAACAGGTGCCCGTATACTTCCCCATGGCTCCTAGAACAAACTCTCATGATCAAAGTGTAACCTAGATCAAGTGATCCGGCTAGAAGAGGAGCTGTAAAATTATCATATAAGTCGGGGAAGTAAGCAAAAAACTAGATCTGAAGAAGCCATGAACTACCATTGAGATATTTGAAGGGCTCTTTCAGGCACTTCCCTAGGTTGAAGTAGAAGTTTCCCAAAAGAATGGAACCTAGGGCGTAGTGCCTACCTCAGCTAGGGCGTAGGCTAACAACAGGTACTCCAAAGTAGGCTTAGTCAAAGCAGGACAAAAGATATTCTTACAAATAAGAACCCAGAGAAAATCAATATGCTCCTTAAACGTAGGCTCTCCTTGACTAACTATGTTGATCAAACTACTATAACTGTCATAATGCATGGAGGTAATGGGTGGATCAGCTACTAAACAAACTATATCATCCCCCAAAATAGGCAGTCCGGTCAAAGCAAATACATCCAGAAGTGTAACTGTCATGAGCCCGTAAGGGAATATAAAGCAGTTTGAGGATGAAGACCAGAAACAAAGAGCTGCAGTAATGAGAGAGGTCTGATACTCATTCTTCTCCCTGGAAATATGGATCAATTGTAGAATACCAAGCCTCAACCACAGGTTCTCGAAAGTAGGAGCTAATCTATTAATCCACTAGCTCCAAGAGTCTATAGGTCTAATCCAGGTTCGAATGAAAGAAGTAGGATCCTCTAGACAATTCTGGCTATATAAAACATATGAGAAAGAGCTCAAATAGGGAAGAAAAGGACTATCTCTAGGGGCCGTGGAGGAAGCCCTAGGGGTAAGTGTCAAAGGAGTCCCCTCGGGATTATTGTAATAAAATAAGCTATAAGAAACAAATGTTTGAGTTAGTTTAAAAATTGACTATGCTAGGTGAGGAAGAGTTTGATGGAATAAGAGATGAATTAATATACCTGATTCGAAGATAAAGAGGAGTGTCATCCAGAAAGAACTGATTTACCAAGGTGATCTTTACTTCCTGAAAGGAAAAAAAAGAAATAATTAAGGAAGCTGTGATAATCCAGGAGAGAACTAATACAAGCACAAGAAAATACCTCCCAATCATCAAGCTCGTCTGCAGTGAACTGGTCTAGAGGAGAGGTAAGACATGGCTGTTCACATTCCAAATGTTAGAATCAGAGATTCTGAAGAGAAGGTAAGAATTTAGTGCAAAAGAGAAGAAGGATTATTACCTGAGGAGTAGGATGTGAGCTAGAATAAGGTAGAGAAGAGCCAATAGCCTATTCAGTCATTTTGGTGAGATTATTACCATTATAAAGAAAAAATGAATAAATTGTAAGAAAATAAGACTTTGATGTAGGTGAAATGAATCATGTGATAAGCCAAAAGGTGATATTTGGCTGGAATCTGATAAAATGAAATGCAGGCAAGCCATTTCCCCAAGGGTAGAGACATTGCACCCACACATTTAGCCAAAATGGAGTCAAAAAGTAGAACTAGCTTAAATTGACAAAATTTACTAAAATAAGTGTGGAGGTAATGGTCCAGAAAAATATAAGAAAACTAGTTCACCAAATTTCCCTAATGAAAAGTCTTGAAGGAAAGTACATAATTGAGCACAGGTGTGAAAAATGCATAATAATAAATAAGACAACATTTACAGGGGGAAGTAAGGAGGTAATAGGCTAAAACAGCCTTGTGAATGATAATATACCTTAAAATGCTTATTACCCCTGGGATTTTGTGAAATTAAGGCATATATTTGGTAAATTAATGCTAAATAATTGATGATAAATAATTTCTTAGGGGGTAATACAACAATTAATGTCTAGCTATAGGTGATAATAAGATTAAAATTTTTAGAAGCCATTTCATGAAAGAAATAGCAAGGAGTGGCTCTAGAGATATTTTACTGTGAGTTTTTAGCTAAATTAAAAGATTTTATTGAGTTAATTTCTTTTAATCAAGCTAAAAATTTTTAAAAATTATTTTAGTGAACTTAAGATGAGGTCATATGATTGAGGCAATTGGAGTTTGACTAAACCGTGACTCTAGCCAAAATCGGGATCTTGTAATGAAGGGACATTTAGTGCACGGTAATTATGTTCTGTGGTTCTTGTAGATCTACATAAAGCATTCATTTCTAATTGGGTAGTCGTGATATCTATGTTAGGGGTTATGGGAACTAAATATGATTAATTAGGTTTTTCATATTTAGTATGGAAAGGTATTTCCATGATATTAAGTGTTAATATTATTTCCCATTGCTATTTAGACTTGAACCTAGTAAGTTACACACATAAAGGTTGTACTTGGAAGAGTTATATTAATTTGATTATTAATTAAAGAGTTTAATTAATTAATTAAATTAATTGAATTAGATTTGCGCGTATGCGGGGATCTAACATATCTCGAAATCTAAATTCAAAGATTGGGACATAATAAGAATTGAATAAATATTAATTTGGACTTGATTTAATATGTGATATTAAGTTCAAGGACTAAATTAATATATGTCTTCTAATGGTTTTCAATATGGCCCATGAGATGGACCTAGCTTATTGAAATTATGGACTTG
>CATIWO010188137.1:0-10263 GCA_949673435.1 Macaranga tanarius
CTGGAGTTTGGATAGATATAAGCTCATCTTTTAAGCCTATGTTTAGATAGAGTTTGGAAGTGTTTAAATGACCTTTTTCATTAGGAAACTTGGTCCTTTAAATAGAACCATTTATTTTTCATTTAAGGGAGTTTTTTAGTTTTTAGTTCTGTTTTTAGTTTTCTATTCTCTTTGTTCTTCAGAATACATTTTCATCTTAATTTGATTAGTAGAGGAGATACTTGGCTTGAAGTTAGAAGAACAAGGCTTCCTAACATTATTTGGAAGGGGGTTTTTCTTGTATCTCACTTTTAATTAATTGTTATTATATTCAGAATGATTTTCATTTCTTATTTGTTTTCTTTTATCTTTAACATGAGTAGCTAGATCCTTTTTTAGGGTTCTTATTCTGAATTGACCATAGGCTTATTGTGATTATTGTTAGGTTGCTAGATTTATTACATTAGTTGTTGTTGAGCTTAATGTCATTTTAGGACTGATCACCCTAGAATTGAATTGACACTATAGGCTTAATCGAGAGATAGGTTCTGTAGGAATAGGTAATAACCTATTGATTGCTTAGTTAGTTGAGAGACAATTAAATGGATTAATATTGATTAAAGGTTATGTTTAAAATTAGAATTAAAAGGTATTAGGTTAGTGAGAGCCAATAAACTTAGTGTTAATTAATCTCCAATTAATTATAGATTTATCTGAGAGGAAAATCTATAGTTTTTAAGATCCTTTCAAAATGAATTAGAACTAGTGTAGACCTAATTGTGTAATCAATCTTTTGAGATGGTCTAATTACGAATAAAAACCCTAGCTTTTAATATTTATTTGAATTTGCATTTTACTTTAAGTTGATTTGGTTTAAGTTTTAAAAGAAATCTGAACTCTATTTCGTTGTCTAAATAATCAAATATAATGACTATTTTAGTACTCAATTCACAATCCATGTGGGATGATATCTTTATTTACTACTTGATACGATTCTGTGTACTTACAGATTTACACTACATCAAGTTTTTGGTGCCGTTGCCGGAGATTGGCAAAGGATTGATATTGTTAAGAAAATTGTGTTGCTTGATTTAGACGTTATTTTATTTTTGCTTTTAGTTATGGTATTGCAGGAATTTGTGTTGGTTGATGCACAACACACGAAGTGTAAGCAAATAAGGACTTGAATTGATACCACTTGATTTGGAGTTAGAGAAGACAGTTCATGAGAAAAAGAAATAAATAATTATATCTCGACAATCACCCAGCAAGATGGACTTAGAGAATGACCTACCGAGGCAACAAGTTCTTCAAAATCCTTAGAATGGTTAGAGAACCATGCGAGATTTTGTGAGTCCTAATGTGCAAGGTGATCAAACACCAATTGTAAGGCCGGCGGTAGCAGTAAACAACTTTAAAATCAAGCCGGCAATGATTTAAATGATCTAAAATTCACCATTCAATGGGCTACCACATGAGGATCCATTTAGTCATATGTCTAGATTCTTAGAGTATTATTCTACCTTCAAGATGAATGAAGTATAGCCTGATGCAATCCGGTTGATTCTCTTTCCATTTTCCTTAATAGACAGAGCAAAGAGATGGTTTACAAGTCTGCCACCTAACTCCATAAACACTTGGCAAGAGCTTTACATCACCTTTTTCAAAAAATACTTACCACCTACAAAAGTGTTGAGGATTAGAAATGAGATTAACTCTTTCTTTTAAAGAGATGATGAAATATTCTACGATTGTTGGAAAAGATTCAAAGACCTTCAGAAGCAGTGTCCACCTCAGTTGATTCCTTTATGGGATTTGGTTCAATCATTCTACAAAGGAGTCCATCATGCGGTTAGAGTCAACATTGATGTAGCAACTGGAGGTACTATCATGTCAAAAACACCAAAAGATGCCTTGGATCTCTTTGAAGAAATAGCCAATGCACAAAGTTTGTGGTCTAATGAGAGGACTATTACAAAGAAAGCTAGAGCAATAGAAGTGGACAACTTAACCATGTTGAATGCAAAGCTTGATGCTCTGACAAAAAGGATGGATACGGTGAATGTGAATGCAGTGTCTACATTGTCTTCCTCATATGAACTATGTCAAGGAGGCCATCCTACTATAGAATGTCAAATGATGTAAGGGATGACTACAGAGTCAACAACGTGGGTAATTTCAAAGGACCTTAAGCCCAAGTCTATAGTAACACTTACAATCTTAGTTGGAGGAACCATCCAAATCTCTCTTGGGGCAATTAAGGAAATAACCGGTGGAGACCACAAGCACCACCAGGATTTGGAGGTCAGAATGTGCGATAACCTTAACCTTAATTTCATTAAGACAGAGGTTCATCCTTAGGAACTTCAATGGAGAGCAAGATGGAGAAATTCATGGATTTGATGTCATTAAAGATGAGCCAGCAAGATGAAGCTCAAAAGAGGATGGAGTAAATGATCTGAAATCACTCTTCTTCTATTCACAATCTAGAAGTGCAAATGGGACAGTTAGTAAATTCCTTATTAACAAGGAATTAAGGTGTATTACCAAGTAATATGGATAAGAATCTAAAAGAGCAAGTAAAGGCTATCACCTTAAGAAGCGGTACAGAGATCCAAACCCCTAAAGCAACAATAGAGTATGAAGAAAAGAAGAATGCATGAGAGAAAGAACAGGATGATGAAAGGGTTGAGACACCAAAAGAACCAGAAGTGAAGGAGGAGAACAAAGAAAAAGCAAATCCACCACCAATTCAACCTTATGAACCTCCAGTACCATACCCGCAAAGGTTGAAGAAAAAGGAGCATGACCAGCAGTTTGCAAAGTTATTGGAAAGATTCAAGATACTCCACATAAACATGCCTTTTGTGGAATGTCTAGCTCAGATGCCAAAATATGCTATGTTTTTAAAGGAGCTGATTTCCAACAAAAAGAAGTTACAGGAATTTGAGACAGTTACACTTACAAATGAGTGTAGTGTCATCATCTCAAATAAACTTCCTTTAAAAAGAAAGCAACCAAGGAGTCTTACTATTCCATATTCTATTAGGAATTTATCATTTTAAAAATCTTTGTGTGATTCAGGTGCTTCTATTAATATTATACCCTTGTCTGTTTATAGAAAATTGGGACTTGGAGAGGCAAGACCAACAAACATTCATCTATAACTGGCAGATAGAACAGTAAAGGTATAGAAGGAATAGTGGAAGATGTGCTAGTAAGGGCTGAAAAATTCATTTTTCCAGTAGACTTTATCGTTCTTGACTTTGAGGAAGATGAAGATGTTCCATTAATCCTTGGTATGCCTTTTGTTTACACTGCCAAAGTAATCATTGACGTTTATGATGGAACTTTAACTCTAAGAGTATGTGAGGAAAGTTGTAAGTTCAACATCTATTAAGATATGAGACACTCTTCTGATAGTGATTTGTACTTTAGAGTTGATATTTTGGATGAATGTGTGATTGAAGTCCAACGAAGGAGGTTGGCAAAATATGATGAATTGGAATTTTTTGAGAAGTTTATGCAGGTACAAACCTCCCAAGATGAAGATTACCATAAACACCAAACTTATTTTTCCCAAATTCAATTACTAAATACAGAAACTACACCACCATCAACTATAAAACTATCAAATGTAGAGTTGAAACCTCTACCTCAACATTTGAGGTACACTTTTCTTGGAGAAAACCAAACTCTACCTGTGATTGTATCCTCGAAACTCACCCAAGATCAAGAGGAATTGCTTGTAAAAATGCTCAAAAGGAGAATAAGAGCAATTGGTTGGCGAATTTTGGATATAAAAGGGATAAGTTCATCTTACCGCATGCATAAAATTCTAATAGAAGATGGATTCAAGCTAACCATTGAAAGGCAAAGGAGCAAGAGGTGGTGAAGAAAGAGATGGTCAAGCTACTAGGTGTTGGGGTTATTTATCCAATCTCAGATAGTTCATGGGTAAGTCCTATCCAATATGTACCAAAGAAAGGAGGAATGACTATAGTAGAAAATGAAGAAGATAAACAGATCTCTACAAGAGTAGTAACTGGATGGAGAGTGTGCATTGATTATAGGAAACTGAATTCGACTACAAGAAAGGATCACTTTCTACTACTATTTATTGATCTAATGTTGGAGAGGATAGTAGGAAATACCTTCTACTATTTCTTAGATGGTTATTCGGGCTACAATCAGATAGCAATTACTCTAGAAGATTAAGAGAAAACGACATTCACATGTCCCTATGGCACATTTGCCTATAGAAGGATGTTATTTAGATTGTGTAATACTCCAGCAACCTTCCAAAGGTGCATGATGGCCATATTCTCAAACTTTGTGGAAGAAATTATGGATGTATTCATGGATGACTTTTTAGTCTATGGAAGCTCATTTAAAGAATGTTTGAAGAATTTGGAGCAAGTTCTGACAAGGTGTGAGGAGACAAATTTAGTGCTAAATTAGGAGAAGTGTCACTTATGGTGGAGGAAGGAATCGTCCTTAAGTATAAAATTTTAGCACAAAGCATTGAAGTGGATAAAGCAAAAGTGGAGACCATTGAAAAGCTTCAATATTCAATAAATGTCAAAGAAATTCAAAGTTTCTTAGGCCATGCAGGATTCTATAGGCGGTTTATCCAGGATTTTTCAAAAATCTCTAAACCTCTTTGTAAATTACTTGAGAAAGATACTTCTTTTGACTTTACTGATGATTGTAAATTGGCTTTTGATAGGTTGAAAGAAGCATTGATATCAGCTCCTATAGTTGTCTCACCAGATTGGAATCTTCCATTCAAACTAATGTATGATGCAAGTGATCATGCAATAGAAGTTGTACTTAGCCAAAGGAAGGAGAATAAACTTCATGTCATCTATTATGCAAGCCGAACCTTGAATGATGCACAACTTAACTATGCCACAACCGAGAAGGAGATGCTAGCAGTAATTTTTACTTTTGATAAATTTTGTTCTTACTTACTTGGCTCTAAAGTTGTTGTGTATATAGATCATGCATCATTAAAATACCTTTTGAATAAGAAGGATTTAAAGCCAAGGCTCATACGATAGGTGCTGCTTTTATAAGAGTTTGATATTGAAATTAAAGACAAGAAGGGATCAGAGAATATAGTAGCTGATCATCTCTCGAGATTGGAACTATAGCAAGAAGACAATGAGGAGGAAGAGCCTATCCAGGAGCTATTTTTAGATGAGATATTGTTAGCAATCCAAAGTTTAAATACACCATGGTTCACGGTTATAGCTAACTTTGTGTCAAATGAGAAGTTTCCAGAAGAATTTAATAGTCAACAGAGAAAGAAGCTCATTCATAATTCCAAATATTATTTGTGGGATGATCCCTATCTTTGGAAGCTATACAATGATGGTTTGATAAGAAGATGTGTAGGGGATGAAGAAACCAGTTTAATTTTACAGTATTATCACAGAATGGTTAGTGGTGGTCATTTTAGTCCACAGAGAATAGTTGCAAAAGTTCTTGAAGTAAGGTTCTATTAGCCTACCCTCTTTCATGATGCTAGAAAGTGTGTACTCAGTTATGATGCATGTCAGAGGAGTGGTAACATTTTAAAGAAGGATGAAATGCTCCAATCAGGAATTCTTGAGGTAGAAATATTTGATGTATGGGGCATAGATTTCATGGGGCCATTTCCTGCTTTAGATGGAAATAAGTACATACTTGTCTGTGTAGATTATGTGTCTAAATGGGCAGAAGCTTAAGTTGTGCAGTAAATAATGCAAGAGTAGTTTGCAAATTCCTAAGCAAACTCTTTGCTAGATTTGGAATGCCTCGAGCTATCATAAGTGATGGTGGAACACATTTCTGCAACAGAAACATGGAGACATTGCTAGCTCGTTATGGAGTTAAACACAAGATAGCTACTCCATACCATCCCCAAATAAGTGGACAAGTAGAAGTAAACAACAGAGAATTGAAGAGGATTCTTGAAAGAATATTGAGCAAGTCAAGAAAAAAATGGGCAAGGAAGTTGGATGATGCTTTATGGGCATACCGAACTGCTTATAAGACACCTATTGGAATGTCTCCATATAGGTTGGTATATGAAAAAGCATATCATCTTCTGGTTGAAATTGAACATAAGGCTTACTGGGTAATCAAGGCTTTGAATTATGACTGCAAAAAAATAGCTGAAAAGAGACTTTTTCAATTGAGTGAATTGAAAGAGATAAGGGAGTTGGCATATGAAAACTCCAGAATTTATAAGGAACGTACAAAGAAATGGTATGATGCTAAGGTAAAGATAAAGAGTTTTCAAGAAGGAGATAAAGTGTTGCTATTCAACTCCATACTCAGATTATTTCTAGGAAAGCTCGAGAGTAGGTGGTCGGAACTATTTGTAGTGAGCCATGTATAGCCCTATGGAGCTGTGGAAGTTTGTAATACTCAAAGAGACAAGCTCAAAGTTAATGGACAAAGACTGAAAATCTACCATGGCGGCACATGGGAGAACTTTCGCCAATCAGCCTTTTTGGTTGATTCAATACTCTGAAGAGTATGAGGGTCTAAGCTCGTAGACTTAAAAGAGCGCTTCTTGGGAGCTCAACCAAGTTTTTATTTTTCTTTTTCTTTTATTTTCTTTATTTTAATTCTAGTTGTGTGTTTTGAATGTTAAAATTTCTCTGTATTTTATAGGAATAAAGAGAAGAAGATTTAGTAAGCTAAAGATTGGAAGAAGTGGAGGAGCACGAGAGTAGTAAGTGTATATATGTATGGGAATTTAGTGCTTGTGATTACATGATGTGTGTTTAAATCCTTGAGTTTTTCATGTTTTAATCAAATAAAGAGGTTGCACACCTTATTGCATCATTTAATTTGTAGGATTAGAAGAGAAATTTTGATGTTTGGCACGCCCATGCGCATGACCATGCCAAACTAGGAAAAAATTAGTCGAATCAGGCATGGCCATATGCATGTCCATGTGTAAGAGGCAATAGGAAAGCACAGTGGCAGGCAGGCATATGGCCATGTACATGCTCGTGCTTGCCAGTGCCAAAATGGCTAACACATGCACACGCCCATGCGCATGAGTGTGTGACCTGTCGAATTTTTGTTCACTAAAAGACAGAAAGTGCATAAAAAATGTGCCCAACTTCAAAATCTTTCAAGTTCCCATACATCTTTCATCTTCCCAACATCCCCTACTTTCCAAATCCTAGGATTCTTCAATTTTCTCAAATTCCCAACACTCCTAATCTTCAATACATTGAAGTCTCCAAACTTTGACTACTTTTTCCTTTCCCAATTCTTCAATTCCCTATTTTTATTCATTTTTAATCCTCACTTCCCTCTATATAAATACCGCCATTTTCTTTTCTCTTCCCATACATCCCTACTTCTTTATTCTCTACTCAACTTCCCTCTCTCTAACTGAAATTCTCTTCAAGTAAAGTTCCTCAACTTTATCTTCATCAATGGAGAGAGAGCCAAGAAAGAAGACATGTACCACCAAGAAAGTGAAGCCAAGGTCCAAGAGAGCAAGGGGAGGAACCTCTTCTAATCCGGGTGGAGCTAATGAAGATTTAATGGTAAGACCCTTTCCTACTAAAATTGAATTTGGGCATGCGGGGCAACGGAAGAAGTATGAGCAATTGCTCTCTAGAAAATTTATTCCTAATAGATACATGAGTGCTCATACTTTGAGAGAGGTGGGTTTGTTTGAGGAAGTGAACATGTACATTGCTGGGAAGCATGTGTCTTATTGCAATACCCAACCTAACTTACTTGTGAATTTTTGTCCTCATTTCATTTTGATGAACACTCTTTACTTATGACATTCTGATTGGGAAACATGGAACTTATCATGGGTTTGTTCGAATTGAATGATGCATACAATTTCCCACCAAATCAAAATGCCATGGTTCAATTCGATAGGGATGCATTTTGGAAAGAGATAACGGGCCAAAGGGAGGCCTCTTATGAAGCAAGAGTGGCTAAGGAATCCCGGATTCAATCTCCGGCTCTCAAATATCTTCATAGGTTGATGGCTCATTCTTTATTCCTAAGAAAAGATGGTGATTCGGTGGTGACTACAACCGAGCTAACTATTTTATATTGTATTTGTAATAACATATAATTAGATATTTGTTATGCATTAGCTCTTAAATTGAAGGATGTAGCTAATAAATCATCGGGGGCAATAAAGGTTGGGGGATTGATCACCAACATTGCACATTATATTGGGTTTGATGTTGACAATTTGCCATTGCAAAAGCTCAATGGACCTTTATTAATTGATCTTCCGATGATGGAAATAATTGGAATGGTTACAAGGGAAGGACCCCGAAGCTACAACCTTGTTCATGCTCCACCACCACATAAAATGGAAGAAGAGGAGAGTGAAGACATCCATGATGTGATGCGATGAATGGATGACCTAGAGTTACAAGTAGGAGTAATTGATGCAAATATTGGTGAACTTACTTCATTAGCACATGGAATGAACACCGATATGACTCACATGCGTCAAGATATTAATATGCTCAATCACAATTTGATGGCATATCTCCATTCACAAAACTTCCTTCCACCACCCTACCCTCCACAAGACCTAGGGCATGGAAATTAAAGCCTTGAGGAAGAGTAGTCAAATGTTTTGTGTTAGGTTTATTTGTTTTTATCTTGTATTTTATTTTTGTTTGAGTTTGATGCATGTTTTTGTAATTTGGTTATTAGTCTAGTTGTGTAATGTGGTTGAATTTCTAATGTTAAATGTGTTTTTGTTCCAATTCCAATAATTTCCCACTTCAATTTTGTAATTTTTAGTGTTTCGGAGGAGTTTGGCACACCCATGCGCTTGGGCGTGTCAAACTACCCTGCTTTGTGCCAAGGCAGGCACGCCTATGCACATGGGCGTGCGAGCGAGACTGCTGCTAGGCGAGAATCAGGCACGCCCATGTGCATGGGCGTGCGAGCGCTGGCTGTGCCAGGAGCGCGGCAGGCATGCCCATGCACATGGGCGTGCGACTTGCACTTTGACATACCTGAATTTTTCCAATTTTTATGCAATGCGGATATTGCAAAATTTAAGTGTGAGGGAGGAAAAATAAAATTTTAAAATTTTAATTTTAATTCTGTTATTTTTAATTTTTTATGTTAATTATTTTTAATTTACATGTCCTTTTTCTGTTAGGATAGTGAGTATTTATTTTTTAATAAAATTTATCTTTTCACATAGGATTAGGAGATGAGTTGTGTAGTCCTTGTAAACCTCTAATTTTATTCTTTTATTTATAGACAGAGGAGTGTTTTAATTCTTAAAACTTCTACATTCTCTACACTTTTCTCTTAATTAAATTCTCTGCATCTTTATTCTCTGCAATTATTTTCTTACTGCCTAATGGATTCAAATAGCATGTCCAGCAATAGCCGAATGTCCAATGTAAAAGAGAAGGCACCAATGGAGATCAGACCTAAGCCAACAGATCTCAAAGATGAGTATGATGCTTTCTTTCCTATTTTCTCAGATGAAGAAGGTAAGAGATTCTCTTCTCTTAGCAAAAGAAACATATGCATGCCTAAATACTTTAATGATCAACTTTTAAAAGATATTGGAATGCATGATTTTATGAATATATTGTACAAAAGGCTAGGCTGGTTTAAGTTGAAAATAGTGAAATATGATGTGTTTTTTGAATTGACCATTGAATTCTACACCACTTTGAAAATCAAAGATGAAGAGAATTTTTGCATGTAGGTTCTTTGGAAAAGAATATGAGTTTGATTATGATCTCATGACTAAAATTTTTGATTTCTCAAAAGGGAGTATTTGTCACCCTCCTCTTGAATTTAACATGATTGGGTTTTGGGCTGAAATTACTAAGGGGAATAGAATAAGTCATGGAGACACTATGGTTAGTGGTCTAATTGATAGTCACTCATATTTATTAATGCACAAATTCATAGCACATACCATCTGTGGTAGGAATAAGAGTACAAATATTATGCCTGATGAACTATTCTTGATGTGGTGCATGGCTACTAATCGTAGGGTGAATAGTGCATATCTAGTATTTCATTCTATGTGGTGAGTTGTGCAGGGATGAAAGATACTGATGTCTATGGGCCACATTATCACGGTCTTTGTGAGACCCGCAACACGTGGCCTCAAATAAACCTATACACATGTCCATAAGAATAGAACTTAAATTCTTTTCAAGGACATAAATCATGTCATGCACATTCATACTCAATTATATATCATTACATTCAAGCAAGTGAAATAATTAACAAATTATATGTATATATTTTTTT
>CATIWO010188147.1:0-18195 GCA_949673435.1 Macaranga tanarius
CGTAATTAATAATTTTGAGAAAGATAATTGAGTGACGATTCCATGGAAAAAACTATTTTAAATTGAATAAACAATGGGCGTGATAGTGACAACATTGGCTGATGATTGTTGGCCTAAGAAAAAAAGGCAAACCCCAAATAAGCACAATCATATAAAATCAACAAAAGCAAGTTTAAAAAACAACTATTTTGTAATAGGGATAAATCCACATACGATGTTTAAACTTTTTTATTTTTTCTATTTGTGTTTGAATAATTTTTTTTTTTTTTTTTATAATTAGGTGTTTAAACTTGCTAAAATTTTTTAAAATGATGTCTCTAGCAGGTTTTACAGGTTAAAGTGCCTATATATCTTATTTTAAGCAATAAATTGACTTAAATACACTTCTGTTATGTTAAACTTTATTTTTTTATTCTAATAATTTTTATTTATTAAATTAAACTAAAAAAATTAAATATTATTTTTATTTTTAATTTATTAACTATAGTGGTTGAATTTAATTTTTTATTCGTGATTTTAGACATTCTAAATTTTTATTCACTAAAAAAATTATTTTATTTTAATCATAATAAATAAATTTTATGTATATTTTATTTCAGTGAAATTGTATTTTTCTTTTAACTCTTTATAAATTTAATATTTATATTTTATTTTATTTTTCTATAATAATATTTCAATTTTTTTATTTTACTTTATTTTAATAATGTTCAGTATATTTTTTCAGATATAATATATATGAGTGAGAAAAATTAAATTAAAACAAAGAAATTAAAATCCAATATAAAAAGGGTATTTAAGTTAATTTATTGTGATTTAACCATTATAATCTAATATTCAACATATTTAATCTTAAATGCCCTTTTTTATATTAGATTTCAATTTCTTATTTTTTCAATTAAATTTTTTTACTCATATATTAAATTTGAAAAAAATATTGAATATTATTAAAATAAAAAAAATAAAAATAAAAATAAAAATATTAATATTAATATTAAACTTAAAAGAGTGAAAAAAATAAAAAATAAAAATTTAGTTTAACTAAAATCATGAATAAAAAATTAAATTCAGCCACTATAATTAATAAACAAAAAAAAAAAACTAATATTTAACTTTTCTAATTTTTTTAATAAATAAAAAATATTTTTTATTTCTAATAATTTTTTTAAAAGTTATTAGAATAAAAAAGAAAATAAAGTTTAATATAAAATATGGGTATTTAAGTCAATTTACTGCTTAAAATATGATATATAATCATTTTAACCTGTAAAACCTGTTAGAGACACCATTTTAGAAATTTTTAATAGGTTCAAATGCCTAATTGTAAAAAAAATTTATTCAAACACCAAAATAGCAAAAATAAAAAAGTTCGACATCATTTATGTATTTATCCCTTTTATAATATTATCATTTCTAATCCTTATTGTATAATCTATATAAAAAGTATAATTCCAAATTTTAAGGGAATAAAGCATTTTATAATATAAAAATAGGGAAATGTATAAAAACACTCCTAACGTTGTGTCATAATCTCAAATCCGCATCTTACATTTTTTGCAAATACACACTTATCATTTTGAAAACCATATATTTAAACTTCTCTTACGAACTGTGTTAATTCTCATCGTTAATGAAGTCAATTGTTAATGATATGTAAAAAAAAAAGTTAGATAAAGGTACATTTTTACCCATAACGTTTATAGTAATGAACAAATTTGCCCCTAAAAAAATTTAAGAACATTTAAACACAATTTTTTTTAAAAAAATATTTAAACTTCTAATCTAATAAAAATATTAAATAATTATTTTTTTCATACTTATGAAATCTATTAACGCTAATACAATATTAAAATAATTTATATTTAATTTTTATGCAATTTTTAAAAAAATTTTATTCCATTTAAAAAATTTAGAAATATTTAAATTAAAAATTCATTTCATTCTATATAAAATTATCCTTTTTTATTCATTCTCAAAATAAAAATTAATAAATATTTATTTAAATATAACAAATTAGGATAAAATAGATAAATAAATAAATAAATAAATAAATAAATAAATAAATAAACATTTATTTATTTATTTATTTTAGGAGAATAAAAAAAGTAAAATTTCATATTTTTTTTTATTTAAATAGTCCTAGTTTTTTTGAAATAGAATTGAATGAATTTATATAATATTTTTTAAAACAATGCCCATAAAAAATTAGATGTAAAATCTTTTTAATATCATATTACTATTAGTAGATCCTACGAGTATAAAAAAAGAAACAGTTGTTAATATTTTTATTATATAAAAATTAATTTTTTTTTTTTAAAAAATTTATGTTAAAATATTCTTAAATTTTTTTAGGGCTAAATTTATTCTTTATTATAAACGTTAGAGGCAAGAATGTACCTTTATCTAATTTTTTTTATATGACAGTAATAGTGGATCCCACTAATAGTAAGAATTAACACCGTTTGTAAGAGGGGTTTAACTATATGATTTTCAAAATGATAAGAGTGTATTTGTACATCGAAAATGTTAGTTGCAGATTTGAGATTAGTGCACAATGTTAGAAATATTTTTGTACCTTTTTTCTATAAAAATTAGATTATAAAATTACAATTATATTTCCTATTTTTAGAACCAAGAATTTAATCAAATTTTAAATATTAAAATACAATGAAAATATATCATGTTTTTATTTGCAAAAATTAACGTGTGTAGAGACGTTATCAATCTGTAAAGACTAAAAATATGAACTTTAAAGGTAACAGGGTTTTAAATGCAAGAAGGCCCATTAAACATAAAGGATTATAGTGACAATTTTTAACAAATATGAATTAAAATGTGTATTAAAAGAAATCTCAAGAGTGTTTTAGCAAGTAAACCAAAAGTGTTAAAGTTTCGGGTTCGGGGTTGCTAATATTATTATATGTTCAGATCCGGAAACTATTCGGGCGGAGGTCTTCGGGTCTGTGGGCAGCCGCAGCAGAAACTAGTGACTGCAGAGTTTTAAACATCAAACATTAAAAAAATTCTGAGCCAAATTTGACAGTTCCTAGTTGATTCTCTCTGCATATCTTTCCAGTGGGCATCGAGCAGATCAAATTCCATGTAGAGATGTTGATTCATTGCATACATGTTAATCTGATCATGCACCAAAAAAAAAAAAAAAAAGGAAAAAAACATGGCAGCGTATTTTTAGTTTTGAACCATATTATTTATGTATGCACAGAGTGAACACTGCTGATTAGATTCAGTTGACAACATCCCATAATTTCCCATTTAATAAAACTTAGTGAATACTATTGGTCTAGAATAGAACTACTTATGTTGTTGATAAATGAAGTGCAGGCTGCTTTTTCTTTGCTGTCCGTCGCTTTTTGGTAGCCTCCAGTGCCTCCTCCCTCATCCTAGAAAGCTCCCGAAAGCAATTCTCGAACTGTGCTTCAGTTGCATCCAGCTCCAGCTTTAGCTCCATTTCCATATCATTAGACACAACACTAAGCTTGGGAAATGACAACTCAGAGTTCTTCGTAATGCCAGCGCTGCTGTCATTTCTTTCCATTTTGCGAAGAAAATAAGTACCCTCAGGCTCTGGTTCATAAGCGTATCCATTTAAGTATTTGTAATCATCTTTTGAGAAAGCATCTTCAACCAGCATCTCTGAAACAACTGACAATTGTGATTCTTGATCTTCCATGTCAGCTAAACTTGGAGAAGAATAAAGGCCGAAATGAAAAATGTCACCACAACCAGCGTTTTCACTGCCTGTATAGTCATCAGCTTGCAGGCTACCTTCAGGAGTTGTAGTCAACCCAGAGACAGCATCTTGCTCAACCGCTGGCTTAGCAAGGACTGCAGAAAGCACTGAATCCCAAGGGAAAGCAAATGAGTTTTCAGTGACTGGGGATGCTGCGGCAAAACTCGGCATTCCACTCGAGGAAGTATTAGATGGTGGCTTCCAACTGGGAAGAAGTTTCATAATCAAGTGATCAATGAGCTCAGCTATGAAGGCCACATCTTGATCTGCCAACTCTAGCTGTTCAACCATCTCACTTGCCACAGATAATGCAGTATCGCTTTCAAGGTAGAAGAGGAAATGAATATTCCTAACTCTACCTGCAAGCAAGCGAAATGAGTTCTGCTCACTACATTTAAAATTCTGCTAGAAATGCAAATTCACTCACCAGAAGAGTCCGCAATTCTCAATGTCAATGATACGGAGTTGTCATCAACTTTTGTCCCTTTTAACCTAAACTCATTGTTCTTATGTGTTCTCTGATATTCCAAAACTGGAGATCCCGCACCTTCATTGTTGCTATCAGTGCATGTGCTTGAAGAAATCTGCTTATAGTCAGCATCTATGTCCATGGACAGGGGTTCTGACTTGGTTGTGCTTGATGATTTAGGACGTTGTTGAGGTAAGAGCAAGGGATATCGGATTGGTCCTACTGGATTCTGAGGCTGAACGAATGGGTCTTTGAGGAGTTCTTTTGCAGATAATCGCTCAGGTGCCGGAACCAGACATTTCAGAATAAACTCCTTGATATTTGGATCACTCACATTACTAAGAGAAGCAGGTTTGATGCCCTAAATATGGTAATGGACATTAAAATATCAAGCAGGTTAGTGCAAATAAACATCAAATTATAATAGGAGATGATGATATATGATTAAGGGCTTATGGTTCCTGAACTCACAGAGGTAACTTTCTTGTAAATTTGAGCTGGATTTTTACATTCACTGTATGGGTACTCGAAAGTAACCATTTCTAGCATGCACATCCCAAAAGAGTATATATCAACAAGTTCATTATATTCCTCTTCATAAAGTTCTGGAGCCATAAATTCAGGAGTTCCTGGATCCAAAGACAAAGCGCCATCAATAAAAGTTGGTCTTAACAAAGCTAAGGAATTTAAAGCATTAACTATTGCATTACCAATGACACTTGTAGCAGTAGGCTGCTGCATAACAATGGCTAGTCCAAGGTCTCCAATTTTAACTTCTCCTTGATGCCCGTTAACAAATAAATTATCACACTTTATATCCCTGTGGATGATAGGTGGATTATGGCCATGGAGATAGACTAAACCTTGGAGAATTTGCCTTGCCCAGTTCTTGATTGCCTTCATATCAACATTCTTATGCTTCTTACGATATCTGATAATCACAAAACCAATTATTTCAACCCACAAACATCATATCAAAAAGAAAAATATATATATACATCCCAAGAAACATACTGCCTCAGGTTCCCAGATGTGAAAAGCTCAGTGATCATGTTAACAGTTTTCTTCTTATCATCCACCCAAGAGTTGTAGAACTTCATGATGTTTTCATGCTGTAATGATCTCAGCAGATGAACTTCAGAATACAATTTTTCCAAATCGTCGGGTGACCGCAAGACATCATCAATTTTTACTTGGTTCCAAGCAACCTCTATTCCATCTACTTCATCAAATGCCCTGTAACTGCAAAACCAATTTCATAAAGCCAAAGAAAATTAATCTTGAAACAAATAATCTCATTCTTTACCTTAAAGAAAAATAAAAACAGATTTTTTGTGTTAAAACCTTTGGATAAATAAAAGGAAGAGGAAGTATAAAAAGCATACACAGTCTTGAAAGCACCCCTGCCCAAGACCTCATCATACTGTAAAAAACAAAGGAACCAAAAAAAAAAAAAGCCAAATTAAGGACTTTAAAAGAGAAAAATTATGGATTTAATGTATCCATTAGGCCAAGACACCAATTAAAATTAATAAGAAACATCATTATGTACCCGAACATATCTGCCTGTAGGATCAGTTTCTACAAAATCCATCTTTGCGTCAGGAGGCTCCAATGCAGAATACGTTCCATTAGTATAAGATGCTAATGCCAGTGTCCCCCCTCCAACATAGCTTCTCATCCCTGAAAATGTCCAAAAAGCAAGCAACAGCAAGAAGAAGAAAATCAAATAAATATATGTCTCAGAGGTAGAGGTCAAAATTTTTTTTATATTTTTTTTTGGTTGTAGTTGCTACTGTTGATGTTTTTCTGGCTATAAAAAGGCCTCGGAAGCAATGCTGAAGGAATCGAATGCCGATAAATGGAATCGGCATTCGATGTGTTGGTTTTTTTGTGCTTGTTGTTCTTGTTGAGGCAATGAACCTGAACTATTCATAACCTCAAAATTCTTGCTTCTGCCATAACTCCTGCCCATAATCAAGCCTCCCCCGACACCAACACACACTCCTCTATTAACATCCTTAAAATCCGAACTCAAAAGAATTTAAGGAAATAAAAAACGAACATAGCATAAAATTTAGGACGTCAGAGCAGGCAAAGATGAGATAAGATATGAGGTTTTAGCTAAATGGAGGATGGAAATTAGGGAAATGGCAGTTAGGATTTTAAGAAGCGAAAATCGTGGTATTGACATACATTTGTGAGAAATTATAGCCTAACACAGTTATTTATGTCAACATCTGATATGGAATAACATACCAATTATATTGCACCACGTGTTAAGAAAAATAAGTTAGAAAAAATAACCACCAATATTTATCCATGTTTTTACTTTGATGGATAAAAAAAAAATATACATGTATAAAATAAAAACCACCTACTAAAGTACTAAACATGTAAATGTAATTAGGTGTAATTTTTTTATTGAATTGTTGCACCAACTAGACTTGCTGAGTTGGAATCACCGTAGCACTCTGTCCGGTTAATTTTGATTTTATAAAACGGAAATTATCAATTTACGTATATTACGATGTTAACTAACACCACAACTTGACGCCTTTGACTTTGAGGTTATCAGTTGCCCTTTGACGGTTGTGCTATACCTTGAAATGGGAGATGCCTCATATAAAAATATATGTTTTATTTTTATCGGGCAAGTATTTTATATTTGTTTTATGTGTTAGACATCCAATGGTAAAGTGTAATACACTCAGGCTTCAGCTACACAAGAATATTCACGTTAAAATTTGCCTTGCCAAATTCTTTATTGCTTAGCTATACAAGTGACTTGTAGCAGTAGACGCATAACGATGGCTGATAGGTGAAGTGTGGCTATGGAGATGGACTAGGCCTCGGAGAATTTGCCTTTCCTAATCTCAACAAACATGCTTAAGAAATCACAAAACAATTGTATTTTATTATTTTTTTTACCAAATTGGGTGTCGTTCCATTTCACCAAATAAAAAATTACAGATTTCAGTACAATAAATATTGAAAATAACTATAAACATAAATAAAAGATATTTCTCTCTAAAAATATATAAAATAAAATATAAGCGAACAAATTAAAATATCTTTTATGTGGATACAGGAAGAAACTTTGTTGGTCTGGGATATCATACTCATATCAGACTATTTTCTTCAAGCATCCACCATTCCTGACTTTTTACCATAAAGATCTATCAACTTATAGTTTCAGTAACGTAGATATGAGGATTTAGCTATAAAAAACTAATTAAAACTATCAACAAAAAATTATTTAGGAGGGATAAACCCTTACTAAGTTGAGACTAATCTCATAATATAACTAATATATTGTTTAAAAGTAAAAAAAATTCAAAGTGTTTGGATGAATTTTAGCTAAAAAAATAGTCAAAATTCACCCATCACCATGACTGCAACAAAGAAGAAAACGAAGAGAGTTGGTGAGAGGAGTGAGAAAAGAGAAACGGCTATTCCAAAACAATTGTATTAAGTCATTACAAATTTTATATTATTAATATTTAGCAATGAGGGAAGAATTTTGCCAACACCTAAAATATAATATTTATTATTAGTTGGATAGTAGTCTGGTGGTCACTGTTTTCCAAAGGTATCGAGGGCTAAAATCCTACTTATAAAATCATAACCAGGATCGATGCGTCCCGCAGCAAATTTTAACTACTTTAGATTGTCAAAGGTTTGCTGTCTAACTAGGCATTATGTTTAACTTGAAGGCCTCATAAAGGACAAAAACAGTGAAGCATATGCAATCAGGAAGTAAGAGACAGAAATACGGCTCAACAACAGTAAAGGTCAGAATGTGTGTTCTTTGGACCTTTATATTGCTCTAAAAACTGAGTTGCAACTTACACGTTTCACAAACTCATGTTCCCATGGGCAATCTTGATGATTCAGGAAAGGGTTTGATAATATTCTTGTCTTAACAGTATATCTGGAAGCTGAATGATGCTACTCTTATACAAGCAATGATATCATCTGAAGCGAAGGAAGTATCAACAATTACTAGAGAAAATCATCTGCATTTATATATAGTAATTTATTTAATCATATTCCAAGCAGTACTAAACTGAAGTAAGCCATTTTTCTACGCAGAGATGGATTCTCCTGGAAACAAAATTAAGTTAAATCTCTCAGGAAAATTTTAATTCTTGTTTCAATATCTCCTGATTATTTTATGTTTATCGTTAAATATATATGTTTAATGGATCCGGATTCCGCGATGCCTAGTCTAAAATACAATAGATAACTATTAAACAAAAAACACATCAGGTGCTTCGGGAAAACAATTTTTGGGTGTAATGTAAATAATATGACTGAATCCTGGAGAAACAGAAATGGGGAAAGAAACCAGACGTGACCAATCGAACTCCTCACCAGAGCGCAGCCCAAGCTAATAACAAGTGATGGAACTAAATGTGCATTTTTCACCATCAATCGGTGTCGTGGTGTAGTTGGTTATCACGTCAGTCTAACACACTGAAGGTCTCCGGTTCGAGTCCGGGCGACGCCATTGTAGCTTATAATTTTTTTAATTAAACAAAAAAAAAAACCCACTCATTTCGGGCCCTTTCACCAGTTTCCAAGTTCCGTTAAAATCTGGAGGGGTCAACCGTAATCCTTTCATTTTTATTTTTTCTCCCCACACAGAAACTATCCACTTGTTCACTCCGCACCGACACCCACACCAACACAGTTGTTGATGATCCTCTGAACATCACTTCATTTGAGCTACTAAAAACATAATCATGGAATCTAGAAGAAGAGAAACAAGATTCTCCAGAACCAAACACAAGTTTGACTTGACTTCTGTTCTTCGAAAATCATGGTACCATTTAAGGTTATCAGTTCGGCATCCCTCCAGAGTCCCTACGTGGGACGCTATTGTCCTCACAGCTGCCAGCCCTGAGCAAGCTCAGCTTTACGAATGGCAGCTCAACCGCGCCAAACGTATGGGCCGAATTGCTTCCTCTACTGTTACTCTCGCTGTCCCTGACCCCAACGGCCGGCGGATCGGATCTGGTGCTGCCACTCTCAATGCCATTTATGCCCTCGCTCGCCATTATTATCTCCATCTTGGCTCAGAGGTTGTTTTCTTTATCAAATTTAATGTAATGTAATGCGACCTTTCTTTTTCTTGAATAATGCTCTGTTGATCTTTAATTTGAACAGGGGGCGAACACAGAAAATGGGAGTTCTGATAAGGGAGAAAATGTCTTGGAGATGTTTAGATGTGTAGCTAAAAAGCATATACTATTGCTTCATGCTGGAGGAGACTCAAAAAGAGTGCCGTGGGCAAATCCTATGGGGAAAGTGTTTCTACCACTCCCTTATCTGGCAGCAGATGACCCTGATGGCCCTGTTCCTCTGCTTTTTGACCATATACTTGCAATTGCTTCTTCTGCTAGACAGGCTTTTAAGAACGAAGGTTAGCTATATTTTTACTTGTCCTGCTTGTTGCGTTTGCTAAATGGATATGTTCTTATTGTAAGATACTAGTAATCAAGATTCACTTTCTCATTAAGCAAATGCATTTTTTTTTATGACTATTGGTTATAGATCTTACTGCATATTAGTTGCATTTACTGTTTCCTCCTCATCTTGATGCTTGAATTGTGTTGAGCTTGTAATAGTCCACAGTTGTCTGCTGCATATTGTTGGATCAGCTTTTTGTTTACTTGTGAATTTGTAATCTTTGCAGGTGGAATATTGACAATGACTGGAGATGTTCTTCCATGTTTTGATGCTTCTGCCTTGGTTATTCCAGATGATGCATCTTGCATAATCACTGTGCCCATCACCCTTGATATTGCTTCAAACCATGGTGTTATTGTTGCATCAAAATCTGGGATTCGAACTGATAGTTATACATTGAGTTTAGTTGACAATCTTTTACAGAAACCTACGGTAGAGGAACTTGTTAAGAATCAAGCTCTGTTGGATGATGGAAGAACATTGCTTGACACTGGAATTATAGCAGTTAAAGGCAAAGCTTGGGAGGAGCTTGTCATGCTTGCATGCTCCTGCCAACCAATGATTACAGAGCTTCTAGAGAACAGAAAAGAGGTCAGGTTCAGCACCAATTTTTGCATTGTCATTAATCATGTTCCTTGGTGATCCTGGTCTTTTTTTTTTCCTAATGAATGCTTCATTCCTTTGTTTATATGTTCCTATTTCATGGATGTGTTGCCCAAAATTATTTGGTATGAAGTACCACTTTCCGTGTATCCTAGTACCTTTTTATTTTCATAAATCTTTCAGCTTACACTGCACTGTAAAAGTATTTTCTGCTCAATCCATTTTACTGTGTCTATAGTAAGAGCCTGTTTCTGAATTTCTCCTTTATGGATGATTATTTCTGTGTAACAAGAGCCTTAAGGTTGGACATGGTTCTGATTTTCATTTATATATTTCTTATTACTGTTGCTCACTTTCTATCTTGGATCTGCTTATTGTGAGACATTTCAAATTCTGAACTATCTCTTCAATCTGTAACTTTTTATCGAGTTATATGTCATAATTTCATATGTTTACTGTGGCAACATTTGCAAGTTGTCAACATATTCATAATGCTGAACTGTTGCTCTTTCCTGAACTTTTCACAGATGAGTTTATATGAAGATCTGGTAGCAGCTTGGGTGCCTGCAAAACATGACTGGCTGCAACTGCGGCCCATGGGCAAAGAGTTGGTTGGAAGTTTGGGCAGACAAAAAATGTTTAGCTATTGTGCATGTATGATAAAAACAAAGAGAACTTTTGCACGTCATTCTCATTACTCTCATCACATGACATTCTGATGTTGATATGTGCTCATTGTAATTCATTTTGCAGATGATTTATTATTCTTGCATTTTGGAACCTCAAGTGAAGTACTAGATCACTTAAGTGGTGCTAGCTCAGAACTTGTAGGCCGAAGACATTTGTGTTCCATCCCAGCCACGACTGTATCTGACATTGCAGCATCTGCTGTAGTTCTTTCTAGCAAAATTGATCCTGGTGTCTCAGTTGGGGAAGATTCTCTTATATATGACTCGTGCATATCTGGTGGAATGCAAATTGGTTCCCAATCTGTAGTTGTTGGTGTTAATATCCCTGGGGACATCGGTATGTCAGAAAAGTCATTCAGATTCATGATCCCAGATCGAAATTGTCTTTGGGAGGTTCCTTTGACTGAATGCACTGAAAGAGTTCTCGTGTACTGTGGCCTCCATGATAACCCAAAGAATTCCCTTTCCAAGGATGGGACATTTTGCGGGAAACCGTGGAAGAAAGTCTTGCATGATTTGGACATTGAAGAAAGTGACCTATGGAGCGTAGTAGGTTCTCAGGAGAAGTGCTTATGGAATGCAAAAATATTTCCTATTCTTTCTTACTTTGATATGCTGAGTTTGGCCTCATGGTTGATGGGTTTGAGTGACCAAAAATCCAAAAATTTGCTTTCCTTGTGGAAGAATTCACGCCGTGTTAGTTTGGAGGAGTTGCACAGATCAATTGACTTTTCAAAAATGTGTATAGTCTCAAGTAATCATCAAGCTGATCTTGCAGCTGGAATAGCCAAGGCTTGCATTAATTATGGCATGCTTGGGCGAAACTTGTCACAATTGTGTCAAGAAATTCTACAGAATGAAGATTCAGGAGTCAAAATATGTAAGGACTTCCTAGACCTATGTCCTAAACTTCAGGAGCAGAATTCTAAAATTCTTCCCAAGAGTCGGGCATACCAGGTGCAAGTCGATTTTCTTCGAGCATGTGGAGATGACAAAACTGCATGCCAATTGGAACATAAAGTTTGGGATGCAGTGGCTGATGAAACTGCTTCAGCAGTGAGATATGGTTTTAAAGGTAGGCTTATTTTGCCCGTTAGGCATTATCTTGTTGGTGAAAAGGTGCTAATAGTAATACGTCACTTTATGATCCCTAAACTTAAAATGGAGGTTCAATCCTTATTGTCCTTGAATATATCATACTTTCTTTTCATCAACACACTTGTTTATCTGTGAATTACACTGCCATATTTGACTTCATATTTATGCCTCTTTTGATTCTCATAGATTATTATGGTTTACAAATATTTCTTTTTCTCCATAGAACATCTCTTGGAGTTTCCAAGCAGTGTACCCACTTTAGCATGTGAGAACAATCTGATTGATGGCCATGTCAATGACACTTTCTCTACTAGAAGGGTAAAGGTTGAGTTACCAGTTCGTGTAGATTTTGTTGGTGGATGGAGTGATACTCCTCCATGGAGCTTAGAGCGTGCTGGTTGTGTTCTAAATATGGCAATAAGTTTGGAAGGTTGTCTTCCAATTGGCACAATCATAGAAACAACAGAAAGGACCGGAGTGTTGATTAATGATGATGCTGGAAACCAGTTATTCATTGAGAATCTTTCCTCTATTGCTCCTCCATTTGATGGTGATGATCCTTTCCGGCTTGTCAAATCTGCTTTGCTTGTTACTGGCATTGTTCATGAAAAGATTCTTGTATCCATGGGCTTGCAAATCAGGACATGGGCAAATGTACCTCGTGGTAGTGGTCTTGGGACTTCTAGCATCCTAGCAGCTGCTGTTGTGAAAGGACTTCTTCAGATAAGCGATGGAGATGAAAGTAATGAAAATGTTGCTGGACTGGTTTTGGTATTGGAACAACTCATGGGGACAGGGGGTGGTTGGCAGGATCAAATTGGAGGTCTGTACCCTGGTATTAAATTTACCACAAGTTTCCCTGGAATACCATTACGGCTGCAAGTCATACCACTATTGGCTTCTCCTCAGTTGACTTTGGAATTGCAGCAGAGATTGCTTGTGGTTTTTACTGGTCAAGTAAGCTCTTGGTTGCTATTTTTACTATTGTTTTGAACCTACCTTTAAATTTTCATTCCAAACAAAATAACATCATCTGTTACTGGTTTAAGGAGTTTGCATTTGCACACCTGCACAACAAAATATCTGAAGTTTCGGAAGTGCTCACTTATTCCTTGGCCCATTTGCATATCTTAGATAATCATTGTGCTCTAGGATGCACCTGTCAGTTAGATGTCTCCCTATTAATTGTCACCCGAAACTCTGCAATTTTCATGCAGGTTCGACTTGCACATCAAGTTCTGCAAAAGGTAGTTACCAGATACCTTCGGCGGGATAACCTTCTTGTATCCAGCATTAAGCGCCTTGCTGAACTGGCAAAAATTGGGAGGGAAGCTTTAATGAACTGTGCAGTAGATGAGGTAGGGGAGATAATGCTGGAGGCTTGGAGATTGCACCAGGAACTTGACCCTTACTGCAGCAATGAATTGGTCGATAGGCTTTTTGCATTTGCTGACCCTTACTGCTGTGGGTACAAGCTTGTGGGTGCTGGTGGTGGGGGCTTTGCCTTGTTACTGGCTAAGGATGCCAACTCCGGAAAGGAACTGAGACGTAAGCTTGAAGAAAGTTCAAGTTTCAATGTGAAGGTCTACAACTGGAGCATCTATTTAGACTAACACAAATATATATATGTATATATATCATTTATAAATAGCTCATATTTATTCTTTACACACGGCCTACTTATTCTTTACCCCACAAAAGTGATGTGTATTATAAGATTTTTGGTGTAATATGGACAGAAGAAAATATCTGATGGGCGTAATAAATAATAAATAAAGCTTAATATAATCAGATTCAGCGATATATGTAGTTTCCTTATTATATTACGCATATGTTTGGGATTTTCTTGCTCCACGGTCCATGCAAGAAATTTCCCATATGGTTAGGCTTGCTAACTTCACTTTTATGTCACTTAAGTTGCATTAAGAGGCAGGCAAGTGAGTTGAGGAAAAGTATAACTTGTCAAGATCAAGTTTTTTTACTCCAAGTGATGAAGGAGTTAAATTTTTTTTTTTTTTTTTTTGGAATGTCAAAAATAAATATTAGGAGATTTTAACAACTAATTTACCAAAAAGGGTAACTTGTCAACAGGGTAAAGAATCCAAAGTGCTTTGAAGTCTTTCAATTCTGGGCCCAACGGAAATGGTATTGCTTTTGCCTGGGATCGCCTTCCACTGGGGACATGCCTAGATTAATACCTCAGTTAACTAACAACCAGGAAATATATTTATATATATACTACCCTTGAGAGGCAAGCAGATAAAAAGTCAAGAGTAAAAAGAGAGAGGGAGAATCAGTCGTTATCATCATCAACCATCAGCCATCATTATTAGCACCAATCATAATTACAAACACAAAATCCATAAATAAATTATAAGGAGGGGCATGGCATGGGTACTGGTTGTTGAGCAAATTTCCAAAAGTAGCCAATTACATTTTGCCACAATATACATTTAATTAAATTGACCAAAAAAAAAAAATTCATGGGTTTCAGAAAATAGATACAGTGGGATTAGCGGTGCGATTGTATTTGTTGGCTAGTGTAATTTGCAAGTCTCCTACTTTGAGTCTAAGGGACAGAGAGAGAGATGGGTCTGCTCAGCAACAGAGTGGAGAGAAGTGAAATCAATCCAGGCGATCACATCTACACTTATAGAGCTGTCTTCGCTTATTCTCACCATGGTATTATTGTTTTCTCCCTTTGTTGACTTGTTTTTTTTTCACATTTTAAGCAATTTTGCAATGTGGGTTTCTTGTATAATTAATGCTGTTACCAAAGCATTGTTTTGATTCCTTGGTTTTTGCCTGTTGAACATCTGGATTTGACCGTTTTATCCTCTGTTATGTGCGATTAGATTGTTTCTGTTTATTTTTACTATAATTTTCTTAGTACTATTGTTGTTTATGGTGGTATGTGTTCTTGTTTCAGTTAATTTCAGCTTTTGTCTGGAGGACGCTGCATTGGGTTGAATTGTGTTTCTTTGATATGTTTGCCCATTAATTTGAACTCTAATGTTTATAAATTATCTGATTGTTTTAAAAAGTTTGAAATTTTGCCCATTAATTTCTTTGAATCCTCTGTTACTTTATTTTTCTGTTAATTTTTCAGATATCAGATCTGTGGTTGGGGAATATAGTAAATTTTGTAATCGCAATGCCTGTATTTATATCGAATTTTGTGGATGGGCTTTTTCTTCACTGTAGATTTAATCTTCTATCAGCTATCTTAATTTTTCTAGTGTGGTCATTGATGATGATTGTAATTGTGAAAGTGGTCTACTGTATCTGACCAGTTGTTGTTTCGTAAAGAAGATCACTTTTTATTTTCCACGTTCTTGGTGCAATGATGAGAATTTCTTTCCCTGCTATTCTTTTTACCATGGTGCCATGACAATGTTGGAGGAAATAGACCCACTTACAGAGGAGAATTAAAAGCTATCTTTTCTTATTCCTTATTGATTGTCCACGAGAGATGATTTTGCATTGTTGACCATGAAATTGTCTGTATGTGCTGGTAGCATGGGAAGCAGATGGACTATCAAGATTGAACTTCTGAATTCTTTTTTTGGTTTCTGTTTTTCACTTCTTTGATATGCTAATTGTTAGGCACACATGATTGGGCTTGTTGATGCTTTGACAATACTTGAGAGTCCGCTGAACCTTCAAGATTTCACTGAAGGGTGCTGGTATAAGAAGTTCTGTGAACAGGAATTGTGTCTGCAATGTGTGCATTTTGTGGACCTATGTTATTCTATCTCTATTATTCCTGTTCTGTTGTTATCTTAAGATGCTATTTCAGGTAGTCAAGCTATTGTGAGGATCTCTGCGAGTCTACCTGTTACATTAGTTCTTTGAGACCTCCCTAGTTACGCTGCCTGTGGCTATGCCCTTTTAAAGAGTTACTAGTGTAGTCAATGATAGGTTAGAAGAACTGATGACAATCTTGCTGGATTTTTAATTGTAGAATAAGAAATATCTGAAATCTGATTATGCAGGTATCTTTGTTGGCGGAAGCAAGGTGGTCCATTTTAGGCCTAGGCAGAATACTAATTCAAGCTCTGATACATCTTCTGATTTGTATGATTTGACCATTCCTTCATCATGTGAAACCTTTCCTGACTGCGGATTCAGGCAACCCAATAGCGGAGTAGTCCTCTCCTGCCTGGACTGCTTTCTTCGTAATGGATCCCTTTACTGCTTTGAATACGAAGTACCTCCCTCTGTCTTTCTAGCAAAAGTGCGCGGAGGCACATGCACAACTGCAGCGTCTGACCCACCAGAAGCAGTTATCCACCGAGCAATGTATCTTCTTCAAAATGGATTTGGCAATTATGACATCTTTCAGAACAACTGTGAGGATTTTGCTCTGTACTGCAAAACAGGCCTTTTGGTAATGGACAAGCAGGGTATTGGAAGAAGTGGTCAAGCTTCTTCTATCGTGGGTGCTCCATTGGCTGCTCTTCTCTCAACCCCTTTAAAGTTGCTAATGCCAAGTCCTGTTGGAGTTGCTACAGTAACAGCCGGGATGTACTGTATGAGCCGATATGCTACCGATATAGGTGTTAGGAGTGATGTGACCAAGGTTGCTGTGGAAGACCTGGCTGTAAACCTGGGCTGGGCAGGTCCTCATGAGGAAGTCTTTGAAGATAATGAAGCTTCAGGCAGATTGATTACCATGTGACATCAATTTCGATGCTCTTCATGTGAAGTTGACTGTTTTCTTGTGTCAAACAATTAAAATTTGTCAATGTTGTAAACTTATAACCTGCAAATTCATTGTTTTACATATTTTATCATAAGTTAGTAAAACAAGTTTGATCAGGTAAAGAACTGAGAAATGAACATATTCCTAGACTCCTAGTGGTGCTCTGTTTCATGCTGTTGACTTCTGAAATGTGATCCTGATACTAGTAGTGGTTTGTCAACGCTGCAAGCTTGGAAAGAATTGGACTTCTACCTGCATCATCACACTTATGATCTGGATTCTGGATGACCTAGAAGAGAAGGCAATCATCATACTGTCCAATGCCAGTGCTGGGGTCGCAACAATCATGGATTGATTAGGAAGAGATTTCAGTAATATTGGAACTCAGTGTTATACAAGGATCACTGAGATGCTTCTTTAGATTTTCAGGTGCCAGTTTCCATGAGAGAATGCTGTTCATACATAAGTTAGAGACAAGAGTAAATGCTGAAACAAACGTATAGATCAAAATAGAGTCATACAACAAATTATTGCTAATTGAAATTTGAATCTGAGTTTATGCCACTATTAAGAGTTTCAATGCAAGAAGCACAGATAATCATCCTGGCTCCAACTTTCAGATACTGTTTCCCTGGACGCCGAAAGCTGAAAAATAATTGTCCGTGTGCAAGTTCCAAATTTAAATGTGATATATGGAACTATGGAAACTTGATGTCCAATTTTCACTTCGTTTAGCGATCAATGCTGCGCAATGCACATGATCTAGTAAGCGCTCAATCAAATATAAATCTCGATGTGCTGTGTTTTTATTAGTGTTCGATGGGATTGGGAGCATGATTTGTTCTTGATCGATTTAGCTCTCATGGAGGGTCTTACCTTCATAATTTTCTATTCCACAATATTTAGATGATACATATGTATATATATTTTATGTCCAAAAAAAGAAGATAAAACCATGTAAAGATAAGATTTGGCATGTGTATCTGCATTATCATTTTTTACACAACTAGTTCTTGCTTAATTGAATATATCACACAGACACAAATATAATCTTTAAGTTAGTTGAACTTGTTAACTAATAATTAAGTAATATGCTGTGACCGCCCATTAGTGGGAAGGGACCTACTTTTCCAATTAAAGACTAAAAAAACTTAATTATGTTATTAATTATAATATCTTTTCTGCTGTTAGTTCGCTTGCCTTGAAGCTAAATTATTCGAAATTAAAATAAGTTTTTAGTGCTACAAACGTCTTGGGCATATAATATATATCATCTTTTCTCACTATATGGATATTTGCTAGTGTTACTAGCTTAATTTTGATTAATGTTCACATCGTTCAACAGGCCAAAAGAAAAGTAGTACATTACATGGATCAATTGTATCAAAATTTACGCTGTTAATTTCAC
>CATIWO010188186.1:0-12604 GCA_949673435.1 Macaranga tanarius
GATGTGTATCATAAAAATATATTTCAATTAATGTCAAAAAAAAAAAAATATATATATATATATATATATATATATATATATATATTACAAAATTTAATTTATTTCAATTTTATTTAAATCTAAATTAAAGTGTAACATTAGAAATTTTTCACTTTTACATTTTTAATACGTTTTTAAAATAGAAATCTATATTCTATATGAAAGTATGAATAAGTATAAAACTTTTTTTTACACAAAAAAGGATATGTATTTTTTATATATTAACAAAAATAACCTTAATTTATTCTTTAAAAATTTTGAAATTGATAAAAATACTTTTATTTCGTATTTTAAAATTTAAACTGAAAACTTTTATATCTAAACACTGGATAGGCTTAAAAAAAATAAAATAAATTTTACCATACTTAAAAATCAAATCTAAATAAACTATATAAATTATTAATAAGTATAAGATTCATATATAAAAATTTTATAAAAATTCAAATTTATAATGTACTATGTGTTATATATAAATTATAATTAATAATTATAATTTCTATTTTTTATTATTAATATGATTTATATAATTTTAAACTATCTATACTTTTATATCTATATCTATACTATCTATATCTATACTATTTATAAAAGTATAAATAGGCGTAAATTTTTTTGTGAATAAAACATGAAATGTATTTTTATATATTGAGAAAAATAACTTTAATTTATTTTCTAAGAGTTTTAAAATTGATAAAGATAGTTTTAGCTTGTATTTCAAAATTTAAAATATTTATATATATATATATATATTAAATGTGACCAACTAAGTAAAATTAATTATTTTGAAAAAAATTATAATTAATTAATGAAACAGATTTATTTTTTAGGTAGTGTCAAAAAAGAAATTTTTTATTTAATTAATTTTTAAATTTTTGGCAATTTCATTTAATTTAAATTTTTAATTTATTTCATCATAAATAATATATATTGCATATCTATAAATTTAATTTAGTTATATTATGAATAAAATAATATTACTCTTATAATTACAATATTAATTTTTATATTCTATAATTATATTATATTTTATTTCTTCATATATGACATTTAACTCTATCACTGATATAAAAAGTGTACAGTATTACAAAATTATTTTTATATTAATATTAATTTTTATTTTTAATTTTATAAAATAACTAAATAAAATATATATTAATTTACAATTCGTGTGTCACTCAAATTCACAACTAGCTAGTTATATATATGTACACATATTTTTTTTCACTTTTTATTTTTATCATTTTTGTTTTCCTGTTTCTTCATTTTTTATTTTTATTCATGTGCAATCTAGAGTGAAATTCATGCTAACTTCCATTTAATATTTATTTTAGCCTTGTATCAAACAAAAGAAATTTATTAAGTAAATATATAGATTTTAAATGCTTTTTTAAGGTGGTATATTATTATCCTGGAAACTACTGTATACCTACAATGAGATAGGGGGAAAAGATTTCGTCAATATCAAAATTCATAACGTTTAAATAGTTAGTTCATTTGAACTAAGAATTCCTTTTTTTTTTTCTTGTTGCTATCCACATGAGTTCTTTAGGATTATTTGCACTTATAATACTATAAATCATGTACCATTAAAGTATTCAATCTTTTTTTTTAACGTAAAACTTCCCAATATTTGATTATAGTCCCATGATAATCCTTAACTTTATTTTCCAATCGATAATAATGGCGTGTTGCTAACGTGTTAGCTCACATGGAAAGAAATAAAGCCATGTGTGTTAATTAGAACACGTAGCGCCATATCATGTTACATGTTCTAATATTTAATTTTTTAAACAAAAATTAACCACTCATTCTCTCTTCTTCCATTTCTACCTATTACTTTAATGCACCAACTTTTTTTATTTGAATAAACTTTTTTTTCAGTTTTATCATTATTATATTTTTGTCCAAGCACCAAGAAAAATAAATTCACATAATGAATTAATAATCACCTATTTTTGATATATTTTGAGTCAATAATGATTAGAGTTAATTTTAGTTATGTTTTAGTTGGTTGATTTATGTTAATTTTAAGTTTAAATGTGTTAATTTGTGTTATAGATAGGTTAGTTATTTGTGTTTTAATGTTGTAGGTATGTATGACTCCATTTGAGTCATTAATCAAGGTTATATGTGGATAAATTAAGGATTCATAAGGAATCTTCAAAATAAATTTTAAAGTTGAATTTTGAAAGAATCTTTGACATGGGCAAGGACACGGCCATTTGTTTGGCCGTGTAGGCTTCTGGACTCAAAGAGGGTCTTGAACACAGTTGAAGACACGACCATGTGATGGACCGTATAGTCTACTGAAAGATTTTGGTAGTCTGAACATGGGTCGAAATACGCCCGTATGATCGACCGTGTACATCACTGCCATATTTGCCTACTCTATACACAGTTCGAGACATGGCCGTGTGTCAGTATGGATGAATGAGCATAATCGAGAATGCCCGTGTATCAAGAAGACATTGCCATGTGTGCGCAAGAGTAAAATTCTCCCACACTTAAGCATTTGTTTGTCCTCAAATAAAAATTTATTTACTCAACTCCCTATCACTAAAATGAACATAATTCATTAACCACTTTCACTTATACATTTAACACATTCTCCAATTAATATAAAACTTATAATTTCAAAACAAAAACAATAACTCAATAGCAAAAGGGAAATTAATTATTACTAAGTGAAGAGTCATTCCCTAACTCATAAGCAAAATTTTCACAAATGAAAATAGTATCCTATTATCATTCATAAACTTTAAACATATCACACCATTTTTTTACTCACGAGTGCATTTTACGCTCCATCTCATTTTTTTCACAGTGAGTGCATTCTATGCTCCATCTCACTTTCTTTTTATTTTTCTTTTTTTCTTTCTTATTTTTTCATTTTTTAGGCATGTGTGTTTAACGCTCCATCTTGCCTTTCTTTCCAACCAATTTCAACAAATCATACCATTTTAAACATTAATTCATGAATTTTAATTAGGAACAAGGGAATTAGCATTAAATTCATTAAAATTTTCAAATCCCTCAACCCTCAAATTATTACTTAAGCTTAAGAAATACAAATTAAACATTAATTGGAGAATAAGCTAATTGTATAAAAAAACCAAATCAATTGAATTAAATTCATAAAAGTGATAAGCATAACCAAATACTTAAGCATAAAATAGGAAATTTCAAAAGAAAATTTCACATCCCCCCCCCCCCCCCCCCCCCAACACTTAACTGAAACATTGTCCTCAATGTGAAAAATTAAAATAACAAAGGATGAAAAAGAATAGTACTCCTCTGAAATTAATCTCCAATATGAATTGGCAAATGAAAGAAGCGAATGATGCGAAATGAATTAAAATCTGAAAACAAAAACAAAAACATAAAAACAATATAAATGAAAATATCCATAACATAAATATCCACAATACATCAATAAAACAAACAATAATAATGTCTATACATAAAATCCAAAAAAACTGAAAATAAAAACAACTAATCAAGGTCATCATCGCCGTCATCACCCTCTAGCTCATCATCCTCAGCTGTAGTGGTGGGCTCGGGCTCCATGTGATCAAATGAGGACATCGAAAAGAAATCTGGGGCTGGAGGCATCAGAGGCGGCTGTAAACCTCTTTGAATCATTAAAGCAGACATGCCCTACTGCAACCAGTCCATCTGTGAATGAAGATGTCCTAGCATAAGCTCATGGCGTTGCTGGGTCCTCCTAAACTCTGCCCAAGGGTCATCAATAAGAATAAGGGGAACCTCTGGTGCAGGGATATCGTGTTCCTTAGCCACATCAAGAGCATCATCAGTAGGTGGCACGCCATCAATCAATACATACTCATTACCCCTCTTCTCTACCAATCTCATTGCACGAAACACATTCATATCCAAGGAAATCATGAGGCAACTACAGGTCAAATCCTGAAGGTCATTAAAAACCCCTAGGCTCCTAGCCAATCTAGTGACATAGCTACCCCCACACAATGCACCTTGTGACTTATTTGACATCGAGTCAAAATAAGTCATAAACCCATAGGCCAAGTTGCACAAAACCCTAGTCTCTAAGCAAGATAGTAGAAAAATGTCCCACATAGTCACTACCCCAGTGCTCTTATAATGACTACAAATTGTATGAGCTATGATCCTATGCAATATACGCAAAACGGGAGAAGTGAAATATGTGCTCTTAGACTTGGTAGGCTCATAATTATTCTGGAACTCAAGCCTAACATGATTTTGCCAAAAGGTTCGATGATGTGTGTTTGAGTGCTTTTGATAGGTTAAAAAAGGCATTGGTGTCGGCACCCATCATTATACCATCGGATTGGTCTCTACCATTTGAGATAATGTGCGATGTGAGTGACTATGCTATTAGAGCTATTTTAGGGCCAAAAAAGCAGAATCATCTACATGTGATCTACTATTCCAGTCGCATATTAAAAAAAGCTCAACTCAACTACACCACTACAGAGAAAGAGATGTTGGCAGTGGTTTTTACTGTAACGTGTTGTAGTAGTTAATGGTTTCTACCCACATAGCACTGTATATACCCATGCTTACACTAAATTGAGAAATCGACATCAAAAAGTTCTTACCACCTAATCTAAACTTAATTATATCCTCTTTCTTATAATCAATTCCCTTTTTATCCATAGAAAGGATACAAGAAATTCAATAAAAAGATTACGATAATAAGGATCCCTAATCAAAACCATGTCAGTCCATTTCCCATCAAAGAGTTTCCTACCAATTTCTCTTATTAATCCTAGTTTTTCCAAATCACTACAACTAGGAAATCTATTAGGTTTAATTGGGAGAGAGGAAAGGGTATTTACCTTTACTTGAATGCATTTCTCGCTAAATCAGAGAAGAGGATGAAGTGAAGATGCACCCGAAGAAGAGGAATCGACTTAGGGAGGCAGATATGCTCGAAGAACGCAAAGAGGTCATGAGGAAGTGGATAGATTATGTTGTACTCATTGTTTCACGCATTTTCTAAAAGGAGAAGACATGTTTATGAAGAAATCGGTGAAGGAGAGAATAAAATCAAGAAAAATTAATGGAAAAGGGCCGAAATTAGGGTAAAAAAGTGATTTTTGATGGTGAGGGAAGAAGAAAGAGGAAGAAAAATTGTATGGGCACGAAGAATAACATTTGAAATCCCTAATCGACTATTTAAATGCCCAGTGATACACGGCCGTGTAGTTTATATACAAGCATGTCTTGAGAAAATTAAGAATTTTAAATAAACCATACAATTCGGGACACATGCATACATCTGCCCATGTTCTTTTCTACCAAAAATATAACATGCAAACACGATCATAAAATACAGTCATGTAACTAACCGTGTTTCTTTCTGCCCAAAATTTCACATTCAAACACAGTCACTAGACATGGGCGTGTATCCAACCATGTATCATTCTATCCAAAATCTATAGTTAAACACGGGGAGCTACATGGGCGTGTGTGTGACCATGTACCTTACTAGTCCGAAATACATACCTGGACATAGAAAGGGACATGGGCGTGTCTTTACCTGTGTATCAGTATCTTGCGTTTTTTCCTATATTTTCTCAACTCCTTTAATCCCATGCATTGGTTAACCTAAAAATAAAAATAAAAACACAAAAATAAAAGAAAAATAACCTATAAAAACTAAATACCAAAACAAAAAATGCATGAAAATTAAAACTAAATTAGGTTGCCTTAATTGCCATTAAAGGAAATAAGTTTCTTATCTCTTGCCCATAAACCTCTAAAATAAGGTTTACATCGCTGCCCATTAACCTTAAAATGCTCTCCTTTCCCATTTTCGAGCTCAATAACACTATGAGGGAATGTTTGAACCACCTTAAAGGATCCACTCCATCTAAACTTCAATTTTCCTAGAAATAAATGAAGTCATGAGTTAAATAAAAATACTAAATCCCCAATTTGAAAATCCTTTTTCATAATGTGCACGTTGTGCCACTTCTTTATTTTCTTCTTAAAGAGTTTGGCATTCTCACAAGCTTGAAGGTGAATTTCATCGAGTTCATTCAGTTACAAAAACCTCCTCTCACCAGTGGATTTCAAATCAAAGTTTAGTGTCTTGATAGCCCAATATGCACGATGTTCTAGCTCAACAGGTAGATGACATGCTTTCCCAAACACCAACCTAAATGGTGACATACCAATTGGTGTTTTGAATGTTGTTCTATAAGCCCACAATATGTCATCTAATTTTGCAGCCCAATTCTTCCTTGAACTTCCGACCGTCTTCTCTAAAATCTTCTTAAGCTCACAATTTATTACCTCTACTTGTCCACTTATTTGAGGATGATAAGGTGTTGTAATTTTATAATGCACACCATATTTTCTTAAAAAGGACTCAAACTAATAATTACAAAAATGCGATCCCTCGTCACTAATAATGGCTCGTGGCATACCAAATCTCGTCAATATCTTCTTAAGAAATTTTACCATAACCTTGGCATCATTTGTGGGTGTTGCTAAAGCTTTTGCCCATTTAGAAATATAATCCACTTTTATAAAAATGTGTTGGTTGCCATAAGAAGAAGGAAAGGGTCCTATGAAGTCTATATCCCATACACCAAAAAGTTTAACCTCTAGAATCGAAGTGAAAGGTAATTCATGTCTTTTCGATATGTTCCCAACATGTTGGCAACTATCACAATGAAGAATGAATTCCCTAGCATCATTAAATAGTGTTGGCCAAAAGAAACCACTCTCCAACACCTTAGCACCTATTTTTGAGGGTTCATAATGTCCTTCATACATTGAGTCATGACAATATGATAAGACATTAAAGACCTCTGAGTCTGTAATGCACCTTTTAATCATGCCATTGCCATATATTTTGTAGAGAAAAGGCTTTTCCCATAAGTAGTGTCATACCTCATACAAAAACCTCTTCCGGTTTATTGGTCGACAAGTCCTCTGGTAGCACGCCACCAACAAAGTAATTGGCAATGTCAGCATACCAACGGGTTGCTATATGGTGCAGCACCAAAAGGAACTCATCCGAAAAACTATCTCTGATGGTCTGTGTTACACTCTCATCTTCTTTTCCTAGTCATGATAAATGGTTAGCCACCAAAATCTTCGAACCTTTTTTATCCTTAATTTTAAGGTCAAATTCTTGTAACAATAACACCCATTTTATAAGTCTAACTCCCTTGAGTGATGTAGGTGGTGGCAACTTCTCAATGATCTCTATTTTAGGTTGATCCACTTCGATCGCTTTGTTGGAAATTCTGTATCCTAAGACTATCCTTTCTTCTACTATAAAATGGTATTTCTCCTAATTAAGCACAAGGTTAGTCTCTTCATGACACTTTAACACTCTGTCAAGGTTAGCTAAATACAAATCGAAAGAACCACAAAAAATAGAAAAATCATCCATGAAAACCTCTATAATGTCCTCGATTAAGTTAGAAAATATTGCCATCATGCAACGTTCAAAAGTAACAGGTGTATTACATAACCCAAAAGGCATGCACCTATATATAAAGATGTTATAAGGACACGTAAAAGTAGTTTTTTCTTGGTCCTCGGAGTAGATAAAAATCTGATTATAATACGAGTATCCATCGAGAAAATAATAATAAGCATGACCAGCTATTCTCTCTAATATTTGATCAATAAAAGGAAAGGGAAAATGGTCCTTTCTTGTGGCATTATTTAACTTCCTATAATCGATATACACTTTCCAACCATCTACCACTCTCTTAGAAGTTAATTCTGTAACACCCACATCTTAGATAGGTAATACATGCATCATGCCTTCCATTACATATAGAGTAGAGTAATGGATTTCATTTAAGTATGGGTATGTATATGTATTGTAGAGAGGGACCTATTTGTAAGAAAAAATAGGATTAATTGTCACAATAGAAAGTTATGGGTTATTATGTAATAATCCTATTTCATTAAGGGAAATGAAGGATATTGTGGTGATAATTGGTTATAATTATCTAGATAATTATTATTATTATTATTCTTTAGTTATAATTAAGCATTTATTAAATGGGACATCTATGGGAGCAAATGGAAGCTTGTGATTGGTGTGTGTGTGTGTGTGTGTGCGCGTGTATGTGTATGTATGGTGTAGAGTGTAGAGAAATTAGAGAAGGAAGAGAGAAGAGTGATTCTTGATAGATTTTTGGGAGATTTTGATCTTACATATATTATCAAACAATAGTTTTGAGAATTTCTGGGAGGTCTTTAAGCAATTGGAGCATTAATTGATAAGTTTTACATGTATTTTTGTTGATTGACGTTGAGTTTTATTGGTTGCAAATTCATGCTCTATTTTCCCTATTTTTTAGTCCTAGGGTTTTTACTATAACTTGGGTCGTAAAGCTCTAATTTGAGCAATATTGGATGCTCTAAAGACTATAGAGATTCCTTTACAACTTTTATATTTTAAGCTCGATCTGAGTCTGTGGTCAAGAGGGTCTAATAGGGCTCAATATTTTATTGCTCTCGCTGGTGGCCCTATTTTACCTAATTTGATTTAAAAATTCATAGATAATTTTATACAAGTCTAAATTGAGTAATTCCAATTGGAATTGGTAGTAGGCTTATAATACTAGCTGCAGTAGATATATTATGGTCATTGGACTTGTGTGTGCATCACTTGGTTCTATCAAACTTTAAGCATTAAGTTGCACCTAGTTGAGTTAGGGAGCAAGTGTTATGTTTGCATGTGAGATTAATGTATGGTTATATGTAGGAGTCGAAAAAGATAGAGGAGACACCACTCATTAAGAGAAGCCTTCTTCACTCAAGATTTGGAAGCACTTTTGGTAATTATTTATTAATATAATATTTATATATTAATCGTCTCACATATAATTTTGATAATTTTGAATGTTGATTGAATTTGATGTGAAATGATTTATGGCTATTAAAATGTGTATGGTATATAAATAATTGATTATTGAATGAATGTGTGAGGAATGTGAGACATACGTGTGATAGTAGGGCTGAGTCGAGCGGATAGCCTCCACTGATTGTGAGATCTGAGACTGAGCCGGGCAGATAGTCTTAGAAGTATCCACATTTGAAATATTAATTATGAGATATGGAAAAGCTGAGCTGGGTGGATAGCTACCCAAAAATTATGTGAGAATGTGAGATTTAGGACTGAGCCGGGCGGATAGTCTCAGTATGTGGCCACTTGTGAAAAATATGATTGTGAAGATGACGAAGGTTCCAGCTGGATACTGAATATGAGTTGAGATGTGTTTTGCATTCATGCTTGCATATGAATGTTTAGTTTTGGGTTTCTATGCATATTGAATGTGAGAATTGGATATAAAAGGATATGATATAAGTATAAGCTAATTTGGTATACTTTGTGTATTCTTTTAGTATACTTTCTATGTATATTTGATATACGCTTTGTATATGATTGATTTATATTGATTAGATAAGTATATTTGGTATTGAAATGATGATTGTGGATAGTATGTGTGTTGTACCTTTGGTAGGAGAGTATAAATTGTATGAATGGGTGTATTTTTGAAAGAGTGTAATACAGCAGCAGAATTCAGCTACTAGCGATCGCCAGTGTCTGGCGATTGCCAGTCTCTACTCACAGGCCAAGCTACTAGCGATCACTAGGAACTAGGTAAGCCACTAGCAGTCACCAGTGGCTGGCTAGTGCCAGTCTCTAGGTGTAGCCCGGTGATGTTTTTTATTTTATTTTGGCTCTAAATTGGTTTTAATCTTTGGTTTGGGCCAAGATGTTTAAGTTTACATGTATGGTATATCTTATAGTGAGATTATGCTTGAGTTTATACACTTAGTGTGTAAACTACTTTAGTGTTTTTCCTTAATTAGTTCTTGAGAAATTTTATATGTATCATTGTATTAATAATTACTTATTAAGTCGCAAGCTCACCCCTTTTGCATTTATATTTTTTAGGATGTAGCTAGATAGAGCTTGAGGTATGCATTTGTTAGTGAGCTCAGGTAGGTCAGAGGTGAGCTTGGTGCAAACATTCCCATCCTCATTATCACATGACATTTTATTATTTTGAAATTACATATTGTACACCATGTAGTTGTGTAATGTATATGTTGGGTGTGTACATTATATGCAAACAAGTGTATATGTATATATATATATATATATATATATATATATATCTTTTATAAAAAACTTTCTTATTGCCACGTGTATGGATTAATCTTATAGCCATGTGTATGCTTGTAGTTGAGAGTGTCACATTAAGTGGTATCAGAGCAGGGATTAGATTCCCTTGGGACATGATAACTTGATGCATTCAGGGCATACTATGCATAAGTTATAGATGACATATAGTTGATGTGCATTGCATATCTCAGGATGCATAAACACCAAGCACCTCGCACTAGCCCCGGAGAGTCATCAGAGTTAGTCTATAGGCAAACCCCTATGCATACATTAGGAGAATCTAAACAATCCCAACCTCAAGCCCCTCTACCAGCTGCATATCCTTTTATGCAGGAATTCATTCAAATGATGAGGACAATAGGCCAAAAACTATTAGATATCACTATGGATGAAACTTATGAGAAGATATAGAAGCGGGGTGATAAAGCTTTTACGGGTACCACTAACCCCACAGTAGTTGAGGAGTGGCTACGAAGCACCGAGAAAATTCTAGATTGATTTGAATGCACTACAGAGAAGAAGGTGAGCTATGTCATATCCTTGTTCAAGTAAGATGCTCTAGATTGGTGGAAGACAGTGCCGGGGAGCAAGAATGTACCTATAACCCTGACTTTGGAGGATTTTCTAAGAGAATTTATAGAGAAATATACACCGGCGGTATACCGAGATGGAAAAAAGATTGAATTTCTAGAACTAAAGCAGAATGATTTATCCATTGCCGAGTAGGAGGTCTAATTTGTAAGACTTTCAAAGTACACTCCAGAGGAAGTAGCCACTAATGAATTAAAGAGGAACAAATTTGAAAGAGGATTGAACTTAAAAATTCGAGAGAAGATGGCGATAAAACCCCCAACTTATAGAGATGTGTTAGAGACTTCTTTGCAAGCCAAAGAGACCATAATGGAAAGGAATGAAATTGAGGCTAAAAAGAAGAAAATCAATGGCACATTCACTACCCTAACCTGAACTGGTGGTAGTTCATCATTTAGGGGCTCCAGTTTTCAACGGAGCAGATTCAGGGGACGAGGTATAAAGCATTCCAACCAATCAAGGGGTGGATCTTTTGGCCGAGGATTTAGGAGATCTGATAACTGAAAAGGGCTAGGTAGATCTATGAGAGGCGCATCAGCTTTAATATGTAATAGATGTGGTAAATTTTACTTGGGTGAATATTGGACTTTTAAACCGAGTGTGTGCTATTATTATAGCCAACCTAGCCACTTCATCAGAGATTATCCGACAAGAAGAAGTGCGGAAAGATCTCAAATGACTGTACAAAGCAGTACATGAGAGAATGTACCTCTAATCAGTCGAGGAAGAGGCTGAGGTAATAGAGGAGGTGGAGTTGGCACTTCGACCCAAGCAGGATCTGTTAGTCAACCTCAAAGCCAAGCGAGAGTATATGCCATTACATGGCAAGAAGCTCCTGCAGCTCCAGATGTGGTCAATGGTATATTTACTATCTTTGACCATGTTACATATGTATTGATGGATCCTGGATCCACATGTTCTTTTGTCTCACATGAGTTTACATTGAGAATACCTGGTATAATTGAACCATTAGAACAGAGCTTATATATTTCTATGCCTGCTGGGGGTGTTGTGATAGTAAATATAGTAATGAGAGCATGTTCTATACTAGTAGATGATGAGACCTTATATGCAGACTTGGTAGTTATTAAACTAGAAGAGTTTAATGTCATTTTGGGTATGGATTGGTTAGCAAAACATTATGCCATTGTGAATTGTTATACTAAAGAGGTAGTTATAGATATTTTGGGGCAGAGAAAGATAGTATTGGTGGGTGAGAGAAAAGTTGTACCTGCTTGTTTAATTTCAGCAGTGACTGCCTTTCATTTAATTAGAGATAGGTGTGAGGCTTACTTAGCCAATATTGTGGATACAATAAAGGTTAGTCCTGGGGTAAGGGAGGCACCTGTAGTTAAAGATTATCGTGATGTATTTTTGGATAAATTACCGGGATTATCTCTATACCGAGAAGTAGATTTTAAAATTAAAATTGCTCCAGGGTGGTACCGATATCAATTGCTCTGTATAGAATGGCACCTATGGAGTTAAAGGAGCTGAAGAAGCAGCTAGAAGAGTTGTTAGAGAAAGAATTTATCAGACTAAGTATATCACTGTAGGGAGCTACAGTTTTGTTTGTTAAGAAAAAGGTGTTAGTAATAGTGCTCTAGGCCTATTGTATGGACATGGTATTTTGACTATTTAGGATAATTTATTATTATAATGATTTGCATGTTTATTATATAATAATGTCCTTGAATAATATTATTAATTATTCTAAATGTTCCTAATCGGTTATTGTTATGGGAATAACAATGAATTAAGATTAGTATAAAGTTTGATTGATATTCATGAGATGAATAT
>CATIWO010188195.1:0-13536 GCA_949673435.1 Macaranga tanarius
ATTTTCTTAATCTTCTCTTAAACTTTCAATAACTCAAATTAACCCTATTCACCCCCCTCTAGGGCTTTTCAATTGGTATCAGAGCTTAATTTTTAGGTACTTTATTGCTAGAATTAAGATCATGGGGAGTGAATTTCTAAACTTTCAATCTCTTAGACCATTCTTTGATGGAAATGACTATCCTCATTAGAAGTACAAGATGGATCTATATCTTGATAGTGATCCCATTAGGCTTTGGGATGTAGTTCTTCAAGGATGAAGTCCCCTAACCGAAGAAGTTGATAATGTATAAGTGCTTGTAAATAGAGCTAAGTGGAGCCAAAATCAAAAAGAAGATAACTACAAGAACAAGAAGGCTATGACCATTCTTCTTGCATCTATGTCTAGAGAAGAAGGTGGTAAAATACATAATTGCATTTTGGCTAAAGAAGTGTGGGAGACTCTTGAGAACCACTATGAAAGAAATGTTCAAGTGAGAAGTAAGAAGGTACAACTCTATGTATATGAATATGAGCTATTCAAGATGAAGCCTCAAGAATCCATCACCGAAATGAAAAATAGATTGAATACTCTTCTTATAACCTTGAGAAAGTTGGGAAAGCATTACTCAAAAGAAGAAGTTAACATAAAAATCTTGAGAGTACTACCCAAGAAGGATTGGGAATCAAGAGTCACTTCTATTGAGGAAGCTTATAATTTGTCAAAGCTATCCACTGATATTCTTATTCGAAAATTATTGACTTATAAGTTCACTCTAAAGCAAAGAGAGGAAGAGAAAGTGAAAAAAGAAGAGAAGAAAAAGGGAATTGCCTTAAAAGCTATTCAAAATGATAGTGAAGAAGAAAGTCTTGAGGACTCTAGTGATGATGATGATGAGATAGCTATAATTGCTAAAGGTTTCAAGAAATTTCTTAGAAAGGAAAATTTCTCAAGACAAAGAGACAATAAGAAAAATGAAGAAAAGAGGCTAAAAGAAATCACTTGCTATGAATGTAAGAAACTGAGTCATATAAGAAATAAATGTCCAAAGCTTAAGTTCAAGAGCAAAGGAGCTAAAGAAAAGAAGAAGGCCTTCAAAGCAATATGGGATGATTCATCTGATTTCGAAAGGCAGGAGGAGAACCAAGAGTGGCCAATCTATGCTTCATGGCTCTTAAGGACAAAAAGGTACCCTCTATTTCTTATTCTTTTTATTGTGATGATAATGATGATGAGAGCTCTATTGTGAGCAAAATTATTTTAAAATGTAAGAATTTACTTTCAGAGAAAAAGTTTTACAGACAAGAGTTTTCAAATATGTCAAAGAAATTTGAGATTTTGAAAAAAAAAATTTCTGAAATAATTTCATCAAATGAGCAGCTCTCCAATGACTTGAAAGCCTCTAGCTCTTTAAAGTGTGAGCTTAATAAGAGCAACAAAGAAAATGAGAAGCTTTCAAAGGAGATGTTTGAGTTAAAGAATTTTATTTCCAAATTTCATAAAGGAAAGGAAAGTCTTGATAATATCCTAGTATCACAAAAAGGTCATGGTGATAAATTTGAACTTGGATATGCTCATAATACTCCCTTATCATCATCTACTCCTAGCAATTTTGTTAAAACCAAACTTGATTTTTCACTCATTCTATGCACTAGCTACTAAGACCCAAGCTAGCATAACTAAAGGGTCTTATACATCTAGAGCTAAGTCATTTAAGACTTATCTTCCTATGGATCAAAAGTCTAAGGTACAAGCCAAAAGACCTCAACCAAAGCATGCTTTCATGTAGACAAGAAAACACACATCTAAGCATGCAATATTACACCATCAATTACATACTTGTGAATGCATGACTCATATAGGTCTAAAAGTTCATAAAACCAATAGAAGATACACACAATACTCTCATACATACTCTTAGCCAAAGTTAATATGCCTAATAGAAAGCATGCATCTAGATTTAATAGATTTACAAATGTAAAATGCTTCTATTGCATGACTCTTGGGCATACTAGCAATATGTGCTATTATAAGAGATTGCACTTGCAACTATTGCCTTTGGATTATTATAAGACTAACCAACTTAGACCACTTAAGGTTTGGGTTCAAAAGAAAGCTTAATTTATTGTTGTGTAGGTATGCTTGAAATCTGCCAAGAGAAAAATTAATGGTACCTAGATAGTAGATGTTCAAGACTTATGACGGGAGATAAAGACCAATTCACTTCTCTTGAAACTAAAGATGGAGGTAGTGTCACTTTTGGAGACAATGTCAATGGGAAGATTATGGGAATTGGCAACATAGGTAACCCAAAAACTCTCTCTATTCATCATGTCTTACTTATTGATAGCTTAAAACATAACTTGCTTAGTATTAGTCAATTGTGTGACATGGGAAATAAAGTTACTTTCTATCCTAAAAATTATTTTATTAGTAACCTTAATGATGACAAAGTAATTTTTAAAGGTGAAAAAGTTGACAATGTATATGTCATTGACTTAAATGATGTGTGCAATAAGGAATATAAATGTTTAATATCCATTTCTCATGACACATGGACATGACATAGAAGATTAGGACATGCTAATTTTGAATTGATTAATGACATTAGCAAAAATGAACTTATGGATGGGTTACCCAAACTCAAGTTCACCAAAGACAAGATATGTGATGCTTGTCAAAAAGGGAAGCAAGCTAAATCATCATTCAAGCTCAAAAATAGAGTCTCTACCTCTAGGCCACTTGAGCTAATACAAATAGATTTATTTGGACTAACTACAGTAGCTAGTTTAGGTGGAATGCATTATGCATTTGTCCTTGTTAATGATTACTCTAGATTTACTTGGATATGCTTTCTAGCTAATAAGAATCATACCTTTAATGCTTTTAAAAGTTTTGCAAAAAGAGTTCAAAAAGAAAAAGATTTTTGTATTACAACCATTAAAAGTGATCATGGAACCGAATTTGAAAGTGAATTTTTTAACTCATTTTGCAATGAAAATGGGATTTTTTATAACTATTCTTCCCCTAGAACACCACAACAAAATGGGGTAGTTGAGAGGAATAATAGAACTTTGGTAGAGATGGTTAGAACTATACTTCATGAGTATAAGTTACCATTATACTTTTAGGTGGAAGCCGTTAATACCGCTTGCTATATTTTAAATCATGTTTTTAAAAGACTAATTCTAAATAAAACTTCTTATGAGCTATGGAACAAAAGAAAATCCAAGATTTCATATCTAAGAGTATTTAGATGCAAATGCTTCATATTAAATACCAAGGAAAACCTTGGGAAATTTGATTCCAAAATGGATGAAGGAATATTTCTTAGTTATTCCTCCTCTAGTAAAACTTATAGAGTCTTTAATAAAAGAACTCTAGTAGTTGAAGAGTCCATGCATGTTGTATTTGATGAATCTAACCCTCTTGATCCGAGAAAGGATTGTGTTGTTGTTGATGATTTTATAGGTGACTTCATGGACATGAACTTGGAAGACAATAGTGCATCAAAATCATTGGAACTAGGAGAAACATCAAAAGAGGAGGTTCAAAAAGCATCCTCACCAAGGATGGAGCATCCAAAAGATTGGTACTATAAGAAGGATCATCCTAAGGATTTAATTATGGGTGATACATCAAAAGGGGTAACTACTATATCTTCCTTTAAACCTTTAGTTAATCTTACTTTTATTTCTCAAATTGAGCCACAGTCTATTAATGAGGCTTTGGAAGATGAATATTGGGTACTTGCTATGCAAGAGGAACTCAATCAATTTGAGAGAAATAAGGTTTGGGACTTAGTTCCTAGACCTAAAAACTATTCTATTATTGGCACCAAATGGGTTTATAGAAACAAATTGGATGAACAAGGTGTCATTACTAGGAATAAAGCAAGATTAATGGAAAAAGGTTATAATCAAGAAGAAGGCATCGATTATGATGAGACCTTTGCCCCCGTTGCAAGGTTAGAGGCCATTAGGATGTTGTTTGCATTTGCTTCTTACGTGGATTTCAAATTATATCAAATGGATATAAAAAGTACTTTTCTAAATGGTTACATCTAAGAGGAGGTATATGTGGAACAACCTCCCAGTTTTGAAAATCACAATTTTCTAAACCATGTTTTTAAATTAACCAAGGCATTGTATGGATTAAAACAAGCTCATAAAGCTTGGTATGAAAGATTGAGCAATTTTCTATTAGAGAAAGGATTCTTTAAAGGAAAAGTTGAGACCATACTTTTCATAAAGAAATCCAACAATGACTTATTAATTGTACAAATTTATATTGATGACATTATATTTAGTGCTACTAATCATTACTTGTGTGAGGAATTTTCTAAGCTTATGCAAGGAGAATTTGAAATGAGTATGATGGGTGAACTCAAGTTCTTCCTTAGACTTCAAATCAAGCAATGTAAGGATGGGATTTTCATCAACCAAGCAAAGTATACAAGAGACATCCTCAAGAAGTATAGAATGGATGGAGCTAAAGCTAGCAAAACACCCATGAGTACCACCACCAAACTCTCCAAGGATGAAAATGGCAAGTCGGTTAATGAAAAGAAATTTAGAGATATGATTGGATCCCTTATTTACTTAATCGCTAGTAGACCAGATATTATGTTTACTACTTGTTTGTGTGCTAGATTTCAATCTTGTCCTATAGAATATCATTTACATGCCATTAAACGTATTATGAAATACCTCATTGGCACATTGCATTTAGGACTTTGGTATCCTAGAGGTTCATTTTTTTATTTAGTTAGTTTTTCGGATGCGAATTTTACCAGTAGTTAATTAGATAGAAAAAGCACTTCCGGAACTTGTTAATTTCTAGGACAATGCTTAGTTTATTAGTTTAGTAAAAAATAAATTTCGGTTTCCTTGTCCACCGCCGAAGCTGAATATGTAGCGGCTAGTTGTTGTTGCTCAAAAGTTATTTGGCAAAACCAACTCATGGACTATGGCATTACTATTTATCATATTCCTATTAAATGTGATAATATAAGTGCTATCAATATAAGTAAAAATCCCATCCAACACTCTAGGAGCAAGCATATAGATATTAGACATCATTTTTTTCGTGATCATATTTTATGTGGTGACATTGTGCTTGAATTTATTGATACTAGCCATCAACTAGCTGATATTTTTACCAAGCCCCTTAATGAATAATCTTTTAATTACATTAGGCAAGAGCTTGGTATGCTAGATGGTTCAAGTTTAAAGTAAATTGATTTAATTGTTGATTAATTGTGTATTTGTTTGATTTATGTGCTAATTAATAATTAATCTTTGAAATTAAATTCAAATGATAAATTATTTAATAGTAATATAATCATTGTCCATAAAGATCCTTGACATTTGCATGATAAAATATTCTTGCATATTTATTTAAAAATAATCCCTTGTTGAAAGTTTTTAAATCTATCAATTTAATCCAAAAGGACTAAATTGCAATAACTTTTTAGATGGATCTGCAACACGCCTGAAGCCGAGGGACTAAATGGCATCTTCATCGCGGTCGTGAGCAGACCATGAGCAGTGGGCTGGTTCAAAAAACTAGCCATTTTTTGCACTCTTATCAATTTTTTTAAAAAAAAAAATTCAAGGCATAAATGGCTCTATTCATCCAATCATTGATTTTTTTATAATCCAATGGTCATTTTTCATCAATTTTCTCCATATAAACTATTCATTCTCTTCATTTTTTTTATCACACTTTTAATCAAAACTCTCTCTATTTTCAAAAGAATTCTTCTCATCTACTCCATTCAAGATTCCTTTGCATTCCTTCTAGTATCTTCTCATCTCCATGGCTCTTAAAAGAAGTTCAAGGCAAGAAGCATCTTCATCTACACATCGAAGATGAGCTACAAAGGATCAACCTAAGAAAACTCCTCCCATTTCTTATACTCAAGCTCAAATTAGAGCAAGAGCTAATAAGTTCTCTCAAAGAACTCTTATTCCTTTAAGATACATGCTAAAAGTGGCACTTAAAGAGCTTAGTATCTTTAATGAAGTTACCATTTTGCTTGAAAGGGTAGGTCTATTAAATCTTGCTTTTGATATTCTTCCTACTTATCTCCAATTTGTTGTTGAATTTTTATCCACTTTTTGTCTTAGAACCTACCATATTGATCCCCAAAATCCTTTGAATAGTATGAGATTTAAATTGGGCGGGAGGGATAGATTCTTAACATCCCAAGATTTTGATTAAATATTTGGTTTTAAAAGTGGAGGACTTATTCAAGTCAACACCATTTGGTCTCCTCACCATTTTTGGTTTAACTATTGCAAACCAAATTCTTCCAACTTTGTTCCAGGTCATACTAAATCTTCATCTTTTCAATCCAAAGCCCTTTAGTATATCCAAAGATTTCTAGCCTACTCAATTAATGCTAGAGGGCTAAGCTATGAGGCTATTTCTTTTGATGACTTATTTCTTTTCCATTGTATGGTTAATGATCAAAACATTGAAATAGGGAGACTATTTCAATGGAAACTTTGGCTATTAAGTGATAGTGTCTCTGAAAATCTTTGCATTGGTGGTTTTGTCACCAAATTAGCCCAACACTTTCGAATTAACACTTCCAACTTAGACTCTATCCCCTCTACTCTTCTTGATTCCACCTTCATTAAGCATTCCAAGCAATTCAAGAGGATCAACAATATGTGGTATTGGAAAGATGAAAAAGTTAAACAAGCTAAGAATGAAGAGCTTGAGCAATACTTTGAAGATATTGACCAATTTCAAGCTCAATAAGAAGGAAGAGATATTCTTATGCCTCAAGCTCCTCCACCCACTCAAAGAAGAAGAACAAGAGAAGAAGGATCATCAAGAGATGCTCAATCCTATGAACAAGAGCCTCAATAGGTGGGTTAACTCTTTAATAGCAAGTCCATAGTTGAAAGCAATTTCAACACTAGATTTGATCAAATGGCAACCCATTTTAACTCTCGATTTGATTAAGTTGACTCTCACATTACCCATCTCTAACATGATGTTCATATCCTTTATAAGAAATAAGGATACTCATATACTTATGCTCTTTTCACTCATCCACCCCCTTCTACCTAAGGACATAATGAAGATGCATCTCAAGATCCTTAGTTTTCTTTCTTTCGTTTTGTTTTTGTTTCCTTTCCCAATTCCTTTTTTATATTGCATTGTCATTTTAAGGATCTTTAGGACTATATTTCTCTATGTGATTGTCTTATTTACATCCACTTATACTAGTTCTATTATTAATGTCATATTTATACTTTCTATTTATCCTCTTTCCTCTTTATCCTTTTTATCCTTTGACAAAGGGGGAGAAATATTTTGAATGACATTGACAATTTTTTTTATATGTTCTGTATATGATCTGTATATGTTCTATATATGTTTTGAAAATGTTTTGTATATATGATTCTTATGTGATGTACCTTATGACATGTGATGAGATTGAACATAACATATACTACATATGATAATAAAATGGAATCATTGACACTTTTATCATGATTTTTAATCAAATCCCCTATGCATTATTGAGGGGGAGCAATCTATAATCACACACACACACTTGATCTTTTTAAATTTTTATCTCTATCATTCAAAATTATTTGTCAAAGTCAAAAAGGGAGAGATTGTTGGACATTTATATGATCATAAGTAAATCCACCATTGTTTTAACCTTGACAACAAATTTTGATATTACTAATGTTTATGTTTAAGTGTGATTATTAGATAGATAAGTAGCTTTGATGATGTAAGCTATGAATGGTGATTTACAACTCTAAGGAAGTCCTCAAGGCTCATTGGGAAGCTTCCAAATGATCCCTAACACTTGTGGAATAATTTTAACACTTTTTATTCAAGTTCCAAGTGGAAAATGAGGCTCACGATAGTGAGCATGTTGGTTATGATCATGAGCAAAGCTGGCCATTCAAGTGACAAACGAGCTTCACTGTGCAAAAATCCCTGCACCCCTCACAGTCTGCCCCTCACGTGAGGTGATCTTGTGCAACTCATTCTTACACTAACGGTCAAATCTCAAGCTTCAATGGCTATATTTTTTACCCTCACGATCGTGAAAGGTGAGTCATGATCGTGAGGAGCTCTTTCTTTGCACAAAAACTAAATTTTCATTTAATGAAGATTGAAGTTAATTTTGACAATTGTGGTGCTTCCTAATAGCTATTTTTGATGATTCATTATAAATACAAGCCCTCCAACTTCATTTAAGAAGGTTACAAGATTTAGTGAAGCAATTAATTTCTCTTAGCATTTATTCAACCTCTAAAATTAATCACTTTTATATAAGTTTCTTGAGTGTGGGTTGAGTTAAGTTAGATTCTCTCTTTTTGTTAATTCTTGAGTTAAAATTAAGGGAAGTGAGCTGTCTATCTTGTAATTGGTTCAAGTGCTAACCATCAAAACACTTTGAATTGTGATTTTGGTTTGATTTAAGGCAAGAAAAACTCTTGTTTTTGTAAAAGGTTTGAGTTGAGCCTCAAAACTCATTTGTGTTGTACTTAATCTAAGTAATAGATTGGAGTGGCGATTCAAAATCCTAACTTGAAATAAGTTAGGTAGAGACGTAGGATTGTTTTATTGTGCATTTATGAGATTGTTGTCTTTTTTCATCTACCTTTGTGTTATCATTTTCTTAATATTCTCTTAAACTCTCAATAACTTAAATTAACCCTATTCACCCCCCTCTAGGGCTTTTCAATCTCTAATTCCTCTTCTTCCTCCTGATGATATTCATGGTGATTTTAGTGTAATGAAGCTATTGAGGTGGTATTGTGATATGGTAATTTTTTGAATTTGACCATAATGTGGCAATTCTAGTCTGTCACATCATCAAAATTAGTCAGAATTGGTAGAGTGACTTTTCTGTGTAATTAAAATCAAAGTTCAGTAACTAAAAAGTCACAAATTGAAGTTATATAACTAAATTGAAATTTAATATAAAGTTTAGTGACTAGCATTATAATTTACCCAATAATAATAATTTGATTAATTTTAATCGTATTGGCTTCCTAGATAACGGTAATTTTCAATTTTTTTTCTGGTGGAAAACTTTGAATGCAAGATTAGGTAACTTGCGAAATGTTTGGAATTGTTTCTAGAAAATAAAGGGACTAGGAAAAGGATGATCAGACTAGAAGAGACAAGTTTATTAGACATGCAAGATCATATCGTTGTTCACTGTAATGATTTGATTGTTGGGATCCAACTCAACATCAAACGTGTAATAACAATTCAATTATATTGCAATTCTTTCAAAAAAAAAAAATAATAATAATCACCCATATTTTTACTTTAGGGGGTTAAAAAATGTATACATATATATATATATATATATATATAATCACCATTCTACTTTATAATTTCTCCAATTTTGCAATGTTCTATCAAGACATAGCTTTTCTCAATGGCTAAGTCTAGGGGTGGGCAAAAATAACTAAAAACTAAAAATTGAAGTTGCTTCGGTTCGGTTTAAATTGTAAAATAATATCTTTTGGTTTTTATTTTCTAGAACTAATGATTTTGATTTGATTTGCTTTTTATGTACAAAAAATATTATTAAACCGAACTGAATTAAATTTCTAAAATATTTTTTAATTTATATGGGTGTTTATAGTTCGATTTGATCAGTTTAGTATTAATATTTCAAAATAGATTAATAATTATAGTTTTTAAATATTTAAAATTTTTAATCAGATTATTTAATAGCAAAACAATTTAAACCAAAGTTATTTAACTTCATTTTAGATAATCGTCTCGGTTGGATTTCTATAAAATAAATAAATAAAATAAATATAAAAATTAACAATAATAGATCTCATAGATATTACTAAAATAGTGTAAAATTACATAAGTTCAATAGGTTCAAAATTACAAAAATAAAAAAAATTAAACTGAATAAACCAATTGAACTGAACCAATTCAGTTTGGTTTAGTTCTATTTTCACAATTGTTTAAGTTGGTTCAATTATTTTTAAAAATTTTCAACTAAACCAAACTGATCGATGCACATCCCTAGCCAAGTCACCTTTCTTTTTGAACATATATTTGTGCAATTTGATTTAAGAAGGTATTTGAATAGTAAAAGATGGGAATTAGTAATGAGTTCGTTATGCAAGATGATTAAATTAAAGAAAAAACGCAAACTAAAAGGAGATTTCCTTATTGCACTAACTATGGAGATATTTGAAAAGACCCTAGGAGGTGGGGGCAGGGGTGGGGGGTTTGAAAATCCTAACTTAGTATAAGTTAGGTGGAGATGTAAATTTAACTGATAATCCGAACTCCTTAAATCTTTTGTGTACTTTGTGTTTAAAAGATTAATTACAATCAAAGAGTTTTTCAAGGCTAAACTTAAAACCTTTACAATGATGAAGTTTTTTTTAGCTAAACTCAAATCAATACCAATTCCCGAGAGTCGTAATAGCTAATACTTAAACCAACAATAGAATTAAACCTCACTTCCCCTAACTTAATCCAATAAAAGAGTAGAAGATAGATCCTAATTCTAATTACACACCCAATACTCAAGATCTTAAGTATAATTGGAGAATTTTAAAGAATAATAAAAAAAACTTTGATAATTTCTAAAAATAAATGTTCAACCAAACTTTCTAACTTTATAAATGAAGTTTCAAGACTTGTATTTTTATATATAGAGATAAAAAAAAAACTAGCAGTTGGATAGCCATAAATTCATCTAGATCCTTCACTATCTTCATTAAATTAGCTTTCAGCTTTTTACAGAGATCGGGGTGCTCACGATTATGAGGAGAAGGCTCATGGATGTCATGAGGATCAAAAAATATAGTTGTTGCCTCTTATTCTAGCCATTGGCCATCATTCCAACTGGATCATGAAGATACTCATAATCCAGATCATGATTGTGAGCTTCCTCACGGTCATGAGCAGGGACCGTGAGCAGCACTGTCCTTTTACTCTATTTAGCATGTTCTTGGACCTTTCTCATGAGTGCTCCTTATGATCGCAAGGGGCACTCAAGGAGCACTATAAGCTTCACAAACTTGCTTTTCTTGATCTCATTTGGTCCTTATAGCTTCATGATCACTTGGAGACTATTTGTGAGAGTTTTAAGAATTTCAAATTAGCATAACTATGATCTTCAAGGCTTGCTTCTTAAGTTATGAACTTAGTCCCAACTTAATAGCACACTTGAGCAAACATATTAGTGATTCAAAATTACGGTGGATTAAGAATTGATCATGTAAATAGTCAATAATATTTAATTTTAACTTTTAATTTTAGTTAAATGTAATTGTTTGGGGTTTTTTTGTATTCTAGACTAAAAAATGTAAATATTTTATGATTTTTTTTAAAAAAATCTATATGTAGTTGTTTAAAAAATAGTTTCCAATTTACGGTAAATTCTAGGTGATATAACAAGCAACACTTTTTTTTAGAAGAGGATAGAAATCTTCATTCATAAATTTCACCTGTACATCTTAAAATCAAAAAGAAATATTATAAAGAACATTACATTCAAGATATACAAAAAAAAACCATAAACAGAAAGAATTTTTCCAAATATTTTTTTATCGTGTTGATAAAGCACTTAAACTTAAATTAAGAAATAAGGCTCGACTTTACTCAATTGACACTGTTATCTTTAGATGAGCCCGATCTTATGAACATATCTAGAAAATGATCTTCCAAAACTTTCATGAAGAAAGATTGAAAACACCCCACACATATGATGGGGACAAAAATTACTTTCAGGGAGAAAGATGCATAAATCCTTACCCAGATAAATATAATTAAGCTAACAATGAAACTAAAACAAAAAGAAAATTTAAAAATAAACTACACAAAATAAAAACTACATACATACAATAAAAAAGAGAAGGAAATGACTTCTACCAGTAATAGATTACTAATGGCTGCTGAGAAAAATAATGACAAAACCAAGAAGAATTAATAATGAAATTGGAGGAAATATTAAGAGAAAAGAAGGAATAAAGATAGAATTTGTATTTGTTTATAACTGTTGCAGAAAATTTTAATTACGTAAAAACTTTTTCAACTGCCCGCTCTTGATTGATTTTAATAATTTCGCCATTTGAAATGAGGTAAATGACAAAATGAGCTTTGTTTTCTTTTTTTCCTTCTTGCAGTGGCCATTTTGTTACTCAGAGTGGCCAAATGGCCTTTTGTTTTTTTGTTTTTTTGTTTAACTTTTTTAGTACTTATATTTAAAATTTAGATTTCAATACATATATTTTATAAGTTATATAGAATATGTATATTTTTGAACAATTAAACTTTAATAGTTTTAATCATTTTAATACTGTCTATTGTTTTTACAATATAATATAAATAAACTTGTTCTACCATTCTATAAAAATATATAACTATTAAATTATTAAATAATAAAAAATTATTAAATTATATATATATTTTAAATTTTTTTAAAAAATTTTAAGTATATAAAAGATAATAATACATGTATTAATTTATTCTCTGTTAGTGTTTTTTGCCAAACCAAATTTGGGGTGACACACAAGCGTGCCAAAGAAATTTTTCCTCAGAGAAATTGACCTCTAATCAGAAAATATAAATTCCCAAATTCTTTTATCTCAATTTTCTCAGGTTTCAATGTGATTTGAAAATTAAATATGGCTTTGGATCAACTAAGAGAAAATTTGCATTAAAAAAATGAACAGTGTTAGGAACAGTAAACTTGAAAGAAAATTCATATAGAATTTATGAAATAAAAAAACATGACATTCTTGTAAAAGGAAGTGTATATAAATTTGAAAGAAATAATAATATGAACTTACACAAGTAAGTCACAAAAGAATAAAATTATCATCTAATTAACAGAGTAATAAATATTGTTGATATTGAAGTTGATGATGTTGTCGATGATATAGTTGCCCCTTACTCAATTGTCCTTTCTTACTTTTATACACAACATTTATATTAATTATCATCAATTATGATAGCTTATAATTGGTTTTCAGTTACTTGTAATTATTCTTGTAACTTGTATGCAGGGCTGAGCACGGGACGGAGAAAAAATCGAATCGAATTAAAAATCCGAACTGATAGACAAAAAACTGTACTGAACCGATTAATTTTAACTCCGAACAGAATGAAACCAGACTATTTTACTAATTTGGTACGGTACTGGAGATTTGTTAAAAACCGTACCAGAACCGAACCGAAACCATACCGAACCAAAAACCGAATATAGTACCGGATATTATATAAATAAATAATGTATAGATATTAATATTTATTATTGAACTTAATTTTATAGTTTATATATATATATAATTTCATTATTATTACTATTATAACAAATATTAAAATTACTTAAAATAAAATATTATTCACTACTAATTCAATATTAAATAAAAAATGAATTATTAAACATAGTAAAAATTTATATATTTATAATAGAATTATATATTTTTAATAATAGTATTATTAATAGAAATAGACTAATAGTATTATTAATAAACGTTATAATGTAAATTGGCATTCATATTAAGTACTAATACTAATTAA
>CATIWO010188236.1:0-18966 GCA_949673435.1 Macaranga tanarius
GTATTTTTTTATATGATTTTTGTATGTTTATGCCCCATCTATGGATCATAATTAATTTCGAGTAAAAATTAAATTATTATATCACAATCGGAGATGATCAAACTTTCCACCTTGCTTAGCAGTTAGCACCCCACAAAAAAATGGAGCTTCATCGATCGTATCAAATGTACATAAATATATCATATTTATCAAAGACAATTTTAATCCATTAATCATGACGAAGAAGGAATAAAAAAAATATTCATTCCCTTTCACAGTAATTGTAATTTAGGGGATTGAATTTTGGCTCCAACCTTCCTCCCAATCTCCATAGTATGGAACTAGAAATTCTGGTAGGGAGGGTTAATTTTTTTTAAAATAAAATGTAATAGAAAAAAAAATATATATGGCTGAATTCATAGTTTCACCCATGAACTTTACATGATTAACCTATGACACCCCTCAACTTTTATTATTTTCTATTAAACTTTTAAACTTTTATTTTGAACCATTTTCACCCTTAAATTTGTACTTTTTAATTTTATTTAACTCATACAATATTAAAATAAACAAATATTAGATTTTAAATGATTTTGAACATAAAAAATACTAAGAATTAGTCTTAAAATAATAAAATAAAAATAAAAAAATTATTCCAAAAAGTTAGAAAAAATTATTTTTAATTATATACTTTTTTTAAAAAAATTTGACATTATTTTAGTGCATACAAGTTCTTTTTACATTCATATCAATATTCATTCTTGAAAATATTAATTTTATATATTGTAGGGGTTAAATAGGTTCAAAATAAAAGTTTAAAGGTTTAATAGAAAATAATGAAAGTTGAGAGTTGTTAAAAGTTAATCGCGTAAAGTTCAGAGGTGAAACTATACATTTAGTCTTAAAATATATCAATAAAAATATAAATTAAATAAAATACAAGAATTAGTGATGAAAAAATTTCATTACAGTATAGGGGTTAAGGTAGAAATATGAAACTTTTTTGGGGCTTCTTTCAAAAAATCTAATGTTGGATGCAAGAGACTTCACCATAGATTTGAATTTGGATTGAATCTGATCCTATTTGGCAATTATTGTATATAGGATTTTGAAATAAATTAATAATAATTTATCAAAATTATTCAATAATATTTTGAAATAATCTCTAATTAGATATTATTTAAAATTCTTGTATTCAAAATTTAAAATTTTAATTAAAATTTTAAATTGAATGTTTACATGCAAACAAGTTAAAAGTTTATGGATGAAATTCTAAATTGTGAAAAATTTGGGGCCTTGCCACCGAACATAGTAATTGGGTTCAAATTTCTTTATTTCTTTTTTTTTTTAATCAAAAAATTTACATTAAGATGTTGGCATGGTCAAGCACATCCTTCAGATTTCTTTATTTCTCTCTTCTTCATCAAAAAATTTATATTTATAATTGGAAATTTACCACAATATTTAATTATTTAGGAACTGAAATTCCTTTTTGTACCATGCACAATATTGTTCACAAGATTCAATATCTAAATGATTGTGGAGTTAAGTTAAAGTATTGTTAGGTTTAAGCCCAAAAATATTTTACTTAGCTGACTATACTAATTGTTGACTACTACTTTCTTTTATTGTCAGAATATATTATATCTTATCTTCATTGTCTCACTCTAGTTCTGGTAAAAGAGCAATTGTTGATTGTATCTCTTCCAATGTTCGTCCCTTGGTCTCTGGCACCAACATCCAAACGAACACAACAGCTATACCACTAACACCCGCAAAGATGAAGAATGTTCCTGCAAGAAAGCATAAACAACTCCACATAATTTTAATTCTAATGTTCGATTCAATGCGGTTTCAAGTGAGAATTTATGTGTGCTTGTGCGTATGTCACAAGGGAGTCAAGAGAGAGACCTGCTGGGCTCCATACCAACATGAAATTGAATGTGTAAGTCATGAGCCAAGAGAAGGACCAATTGGTTAGAGTGACTAGACTTCCAGCTGGGGCCTTGACACTTGCAGGAAATATCTGAAAACCAAAACCCATCACTCAATTTAAGCTACAAAAAAATGTTTTTCTCTTCAATTTTATTTTTATGAAAATGTACACTATCAACAGACCACGAAATTAAATTATACACCTCAGACATTATAACCCAAGGTATTCCTGACATGCCCATTCCGTAAGCTGAACCATAACCCTGCACTCAGCTTTCAAGCGTCAATTGGACCATTAATTTTATACCTTGAAACAAATTAATACTAGCATAGATTTCATTATTAATACCGTTAAGCCAACAAAAGCTATAGTTGGAGTTAGCTGCTTGAGATATCCTTGTTCCTGCTCATAAAAAAATGATTCTTATATTAAAAATGACAATTAAAAATCCACATCAATAATTAAAATCAGACAGTAGATTTATCCAAATTGTGTTAAACCTTCAAATAGAATGATAGTCCCACTAGGGTCAAAAATAAACACGATCCAGCTGAAGAAATCTGCAAAGCAGTGTGTACGTACATGCATTTCAATTAAATACAGTTTATTTTTTAATAATCAAAATCCACATGTTTAAACTATTAAATACTAACCATCAACAGTGTTCGTCTTCCTAATACATCCATCAGAAGCATACCCAGGACAGCTACTGGAATCTGCAAATTTGTATATAAACCCATAATAATAGTAATAAAAAGATTACATAATTCACTTTTTCAATGAAAAGAAAAAGAATTAAGTACGTACCAATATAATTGCACATGCAGTAGTTCCAATGAAGGTAGAAAAATCTGTGACAAATCAGGCAAAATATAATGTTTTATCCTTTCCTTTGTATGCTCACGACTATTCCAATAAGCCCATAAACGGAGTTAAATTTATGTAACGTAAATTAGCTTGTGTTAAAAGTTCAATCTACATCACTTATATGTCAATTACATATAATACAAAATTAATTATATATGTCACTTGATGTTCTTATATTTTTTAAATGCAAAATTCATTTACATCTCCAACAATTTGCATAAATTACAAGGAATGTTTATTGTCAAGTATAGTGGTGAAAAGAAATAAGTAAGCTTCATAAATATTGTTAATTTCCCAAAATTGAGTGGGTCCATTATAACTTTTTTTTTTCCATGGAATTTGTATAAATTACAAGGAATTTTTGTAAATTTTTAATTACAAATTTACAAGTTGAGACTTGATAAAGGTGAATTGACCCACTCAACAACAAATGGGTCCATGTAGCAGTTGGGTATGCAAGCAGTCGGTTCAGTCAGTTTTGGGAGGTTTTTTTGACTGAACTAAATTAATCAAACCAAGTTAATTTAAAACGGAATCGAGAGAACTAACCCTAAAACTGAACCGAACCAAAATTTTTATTATAAAAACTAAACTGAAATTTTTAAAAATATTAATTATTGTTGTGTTTTTATATTAAATTATTATATATGTTTAAAAAAAATTGAAATATAAAAAAATAAAATTCGGATAGTTCGGTTAATCAAATTTATCAGATACAAAATCGAACTGAACCGAACTAAATTTTAGTTCGATTTTAAAAAAATAAAAAATGCAGAGAAATCAAACCAAACTGAATTGAGTCAGTTCAGTTTGCGGTTCAGTCAATTTGAAAACCATGCACACCCCTATGTAGCAGTCTAATTAAAAAAGTAGGACTTCGTGTGAGTACGAGCTTTTCAAATATTAAATTAAATTATTAGTGGGATATTTTTCTCTAATTGGACAAATGATGTTTGATGTTAATATCAAGGTCATCACATCTGAAATGAATTTGATTAATATGATTTTTATGATCCAGTATATATTAATTGTAGAAACACTAGCTTTAATCAATTCTCTTACCAGCTTCAGCAAAAACAGTGCTAACATAATATGCCAAGCCACTATTCCCTCCAAGTTGTTGAAGTAACATCAGCCCTACTCCAACCTAATTAGGCTCATAATTTCATCAACCAAAATCCAATTAAACTAAGATTTGATCATTACTATGATGAAAATGAAAGGAGTCCAATGAATTATTCATAACTTACGAAAATTGAGTAAGCATATCTTCTTTGGAACAAGTCAAGAGCTCTACCTTCTGATTCAAGTTGAAATATTTCTATAGATTCCTATCAGGATACAATAGTGATGAATATATGTTAATATAATATACAAAAAAAATATGTGAAATGTATTTGAGATTTTAATCAAGATGAAAGGTTACTCTTATATCCATTGCTTCTTGGGAAATATTTGTATTTTTCCCTCTAAGTTGTTGCAAAGCAGCTTCCGATTCTTTTTGTCGGCCATGTTTTGCCTATAAACAATTAAATTTTTCGATAATTTTTTTAATAGACGATTTTGAAATTCTTTAATTAAAGAATTTATTAGATAACTTAAAGTTTCGTGACAATAATATATGGTGTTGTTAGGTAAATCTATTTATTAAGCTACGTACTAATCTGATAATTGAATATTCATTATATATTCAAAATGAAAAATTTATAACATTTGTAGAGTTATGGTTGGACTCACTAGCCATCGAGGAGACTCTGGAATGAAAAACAAACCAATAAGTTGCACTAGACATGGAGTAGCACCTGAACACACAAAGACCATGAGGTACATATTAACAAACTACTAGAAATAATGTACCCATGAACCCTCTCGATCGGTATCTATATGATCTTATTTATTCAATTTAATATAAAGAGTTTTATACCAAGTAAAGAAAGGGGCCGCCAAGAAATTATATTTCCCATAAAGTATACCAGTCCAAATCCCACAGTTGTCATCATCTGTATAATAGCATTATCCAAAGAAAATTGAACTTCAATAATTTAGTGAGATTTTAAATGTTACGTAAGTAGAAATTTGTAAATTTAGTGAGACCTGATTGATGGTGCAATTTTACCTGATTTGTTGACGTAAACCTTCCTCTAAGATTTCTAGGACTTATTTCTGCTATATATATTGGTATCTGTGTCAGTGTAATAATTACTGTTGTCAGTGAAGTAATTAGTTAATAATCATAAAACTATATGCTAAATCAACAATGATATCTAAAATCTAAAAAAAATATATATATATAATGATATCTAAAATAATTGCAATAAGAGATTAATTACCACATAAGTAATAAGCCCTACTCCAAACCCAATTAACAGTCTTCCAATATCCAGCTGCCAACAACCCTTTTTTTTAAAAAAAAAAAAAACATTTTCATTGATTTAGGAAAATATTTCATTAGTCAGATATACGCTGGAATAATCACAAAATAAATTTAAAAATGAAAATAAACCTTAGCAGAAGCTATTAAAAGCCACCCTGGAAAGCAGAAAATTTCTGATAGCAATATTGTCTGCTTCAAATCAACACAAAATTAACTTAAAGACGGTAATCTTTTTTAATTTATAAATTAAAAAAATAAAAGTGTAAAATTATGGAAATATTTACTCGTCTTGGACCGATGCATTCGGTTATCTTTCCACTTAAAATTGCACCAACCATTCCTCCAATTGTCATTATTGAACCAAAAATTGAGTACTGCAAAAAATATATATATATAAAAAAAGAGAACGTAACAATTTGTTTTAAAAAAATTTTGTTCAACATGTTGTTTCTAAAAGTATAAAATAAATATCATTAATTTTTTTTTTCTTTAAAGTATGCTGAAATGTGTAATGGTTAATTGGTTATAGTACTGACTGCCGCAATGGAGAGTCCTAATTCCTGCTTGATTGCAGCTTCAACCGGGGAAGAATAACCCACCTGAACATATGATTATTTCAAGCAGTAAAAATAATTAGTACTAAACTTCATGATTTTCATCTTTAGACATCACTAAATTAAATAATCTTTATTTTTTTTTCAAGCAAAACATAAAAAGTCAAAAACAACAAGTAAAATTTTTGGCCAAAAATATAACAACTCTTTTTCTCTTTCCTCTTCTTCTTCTCTTCTTCTTCTTCTTCTTCTTCTCTTCTTCTTCTCTTCTCTCCCTCTGCTCTTTCTCTGGTGTTTTGGCCAAAAACCACTAATTTTTTTTTGTCCATATATTTCACAATATCCATAGATTTGAGGATAAAACTCAAATATTAGTGGGTATTTGTTATAGTTTATAAAGAATTTTTTATTATAATTTTTCTTCCATTTTAGTGTTTTAATTCATCAATTGGAGCAGTATAATGGTACATTTAAAGCATATATTGAGGTGAAATTTTGAAAAATTCAGTCAGATTGAGTTCCGATTTGGCTCTTTCAGTATATTTGAAATGCAAATTGCATAGATAGCCAGGGAAGATTTCATTTTATCATTACTGGGGAGAATTTCTATACTATGAGTTAGACTGTTTTATTTTTTAGATGTAATTTTTCTCTCTAAAAAAAGAAAATAAAGAGTATTTTAATGTATTAATTGTACTCTATTGTAAGTTTATTTGTGACGAATGAAAATCATCCTTTGCAAGAAAACAAAAAGTGACATTTGAAACAACATAAAGTTTATTTATTTTAATAAGTATTTTTCTTAATTAGTAGGAAAAAAATTAATTTGACACCATCTTTCATCCCAATAATTTAAAGATGAAACAGTTGATCTAAATTTTTAAAAAGATCCAAGAATTGACAAAATTGTTTAAGAAATGCCGAATTAAAGATACGAATATGTTCAAGAGATTTTTTTTTTCAACAATTGAACTGCATATCTATTGACTATTGTTATTTTTATCTAAAGTTGACAAAATTGTCTAGTGCCAACTGCCTTAACCAATTAACAGACTTTAATATCTTACTTTACTATTTTTTTTTCTGGTATATGAATTAGCTAATGCGTTATTGTCAAATTTAATTATTAATTTTTGAAAAGAGTAGGGGTGCAGGCATCTTGCTTTACTATTCAAATTTAATTTTAAAATTCATCTAATAAATGGTGATTAAAAAATTCCATAAAAAATGGTGATTAAAAACCAAAATATTTATTTACAAAAAGATATTTGATAAAATATGAATTAGTTATAATTATAAAGTTATAAAATAAATGGAGAAAACTCATAATTTTTCTCCCCAGCTAGAACAAATTTTTTGAGAGATTTTTTTTATATATATTACTAGTATTACAATAAATATATATATATATATATATATATATATATATATATATATATAAACACACACATATTGGTTCAAAATAGCAAAACTCGGCTCTGAATTGATGCTATTCTTAAACTAATATAATCAAAGATTATTATGTCATATTTTTGCAACATTAAACTAATGAAGTTGATATTAGGCAGGCCTGGAACACCGTCCAAGGTAGGGTGTTCATCGGTCGGTTCGGTCGGTTTTTGGACTTTTTTTAACCGAACCAAAATAACCGAATTTGTAGAAATTAGAATCAAACCGAACTGAATTAGGTCCAAAATCGAATCAAACCAAAATTTTTGAGTAGAAAACCGAACCAAAAATTTTAAAAATATTGATTATTTTAATATTTTAATATTAAATTTGTATATATTTTTAACAAAATATTTAGAAAAATTAAAATAAAAAATCGGTTATTTCGGTTAATAGATTTTTTTTTACATAAAACCGAACCAAACTAAACCAAATTTCAGTTCAATTCTAAAAATTCAAAAATCTTAAAATTACAAACCAAACCGAAAGGTTCGGTTCAGTTCTCAATTCGGCCATTTCGGGGTCGTGAACACCCCTAGTCCAGGTGAAAGGAGTTAATTAATAACGGGAATGACCGCGACATCTCGGGGGCAAATAACAATTTTGCCCCCATGTTAAGTAGGAAGAAAAAATTTTTAGGGGTAAAAAGATAATTTTACATGTTAAATTACCTTTTTACCTCTAAAATATTTCTGATATCCGGTAAAATGGGGAGGCAAAATTGTAATTGCCCCGTCGATAGATGTCGCGCTATCGCGTTCCAATTAATAAAATGTTAGTAATGAAATGAGTTAATAGTAAAACGTACATACAGCAACTCCGTAACAGAAAGAGCCACAGGCAGCAACGAAAGTGGAGAACACAAGAACACAAGTGACTGAAGAATCGGTGCTGGTTGAGCTGTCAATGTGATGAGGCATTTGATCTGCATCAAGAATCAAAGGCCTTGTAGCCAACCCTTCTTCCATATCTCTTGTTTTCTGGGATACCAAACAGAATAATATATTTCTACAGAGAACAAATATCAGTGAAGAAACTGAACAAAGAGAAAGGGGGTTCGGATTGTTATAAGCATTTCACATGCAAGTAGGTTAGAGCATTATATATAGCCTATAGGGATGACAATTTGTCCTCAACCCGCTGCTGGTCATCTTTTTTTAAAATTAAAAAAGAAATATACGCATGTATCCCGCCTTAAAAAAATATATTATCAATAACTATTGCTATCAGTTTTTTTTTTTTTTTTTTATTGAAAGTTTGAAATTTTTAATATTCTTTATGAGATTTTGGTGGTTATTATTTATTAATTTTAATTGAAAAATTCTACGGTTATTTTATTTTTTATTTACTTTGTATTCATTTTGTTCTTATCATCATTGGATGAGAGTGTATAAAATCATCCAATGGTGAGTGTTGACAAAGTAAGTTTTACTTTACAAAAAATAAAGTCACCATATACTGCACCATTTTAATTATCTTCATGTGGTGAAAATTCTGCTAATATTTTTATAATCAGACTCATTTAAAATTTACAAAGTGAGTGAAATATATATAGATTACCAAGTTGCAAATCAAAAAAATTATGTCAATGTAATTGAATAATAATAACAATAAATTATCGATTTGAGCGAGCTTTTATTTTAGTAATTCTTAATTATATTGTTATTTATATTAATTATTTCTTCATCAAGATATTTTTTTAATTTTTAATGGATGAAAAATTCATTTGTTTATTAAAAAATTGTTGAAAATTTTTTGTCATCTTTATAAATCTATTATTATCAAACTGGATTAATTAAAGACGAAATAGGATTTAAATATGTGTGATTTATGGCTTTCAATGCTGATGGGTTTAGACAAAAAAAAAAATTGCTTTAAACATCATATATGCATTTTTCTAATTTTAATTAAAATATTTGTTAAAATTATAAATGCTTAGTCAAATTAAAAATTTGTTTAGAATTTTAAAAACTACAATAAATTTATAAAAAATTATAAACAATGTGATCTTCTATACGAAGAGGCCTATATTTTCAAGAACTTGTTAGATTATATTCCAGCGAAGTAGGTCAGCGGTATTTATCTGATGCAGTGGGCAAACAATGCACCAATAAAGTATATTAATTAAATTGATTAGACCATTAATATCAATTATAGATAGCGTAACGTAGGAGAAAAGGAAAATGGTGTACGATGGGACATTGGCTTGGGGCCTTGGGTTACAAATCTTTCCTAGATTCTCTTTTGCCTTCTTTTTTTTGCCCTCTTATGATTCCATTATTACGGTAGGGGAAGATTTTTACGAGCCACAAGCAGTTAGTGCTCGCTCTTCAATTGAATGGCAGATAGATTTGAAGGTTTGGTATTGGGATAAATCAAACTGACCGCAAAATGGAGATTTCACAGACCAAATGACAAAATAAAGTTCTTTTTTTTAAAAAAAAAAAATCTTTTACTAAGAAAACATTGAGGCTACTTCTAAATGGTTCATTTGTACCACTAAAACTGACATTCTAATAGATGATTTGAGAGTTGCAACAATTAATACAATTAATGCTGGCCCTTTAATCAAAATCTTGTTCCATAGATGGAGCAAATGATGCCTGTATTTCTTCTAGCCTTCTCCCTTTTGTCTCTGGGACCAACTTCCAAATGAAAACAACACCTGAAGCACAAACTCCTGAGAAAATAAAAAATGTTCCTGCAACATTTTAGCCATTCAACATTAATTAGTATATTTTATATACTGATCATAGATGTTTAATTAGCGATGGTGAATGCGTGCGCATGTGCCATAGAAAAGATAAAGGAGGAGGAGAGGAAGAAACCTGCATAGCTCCATTCCATCATGAAGTTGAAAGTATATGTAACAATCCAAGTAGCTGACCAATTTGCTAAGGCCACTAGACTTCCAGCTGAAGCTTTCACATTTACAGGAAATATCTAGATTGGACATAAATTGATCAATTTTTTTTTAAAAAAAAACCATCTACGTATGATATATATATTGATTTAATTTGTAGAGTTGAATCTAAAAAGGGTAATTAATGAGCTACCTCAGACATTATAATCCATGGTATTCCTGCTATTCCTATTGAGAAAGCTGTACAAAATCCCTGGTGCATGCAAAAAATTAAAGTAGATAAAAGAAAATTGAAACCAAACATTTTATGTACTTTAAATTGTAAATATTTTCACCATAGTTGTTTTTTTTTTTCTTTTATTTTATTGTCAGAATCATTACCAATACGCTAACAAATGCGACAACAGAAGCCAAGTCCTTCAGAACATGTAGTTCCTGCCATTATAGAAAAGGAAATCTTTAGATGACTAAAGCAAATAAAACAAAAGGTAATGTCTCAATTTGATCAAACCTGTAAGCAGAAGCATAGTCCCACAAGAAAGGTGCACAAGCACATTCCTGAAGCAGAAATCTGCACGAGTTATTAGCATTAGTCGATTCCATTATTAAACGAGTATGATTTGGCTACATTAAATAAATGAAACAGAACTTATTAATTATGTATTGTTACCAAAAGGAGCAGTCTTCTTCCTGCTATATCCATTAAATACAGGCCCACAATGGCTGTAGGAATCTACAATAATGAAGAGAACAAAAAAATAAATAAATAAATAAAAAGAAAGAAAATAGGACTCATCATGGTTCTTTATATAAATATAGTATTAGTACCTGAATGCTAGCCAATGTTGTAGATCCAATTCTGCTTGAAAAACCTGACATAAATTGATTTTTTTTTTCACATAAAATTTGTGTGTATCATTGTAGGAGGCAATATTTAGTAATTAAAAGGGTGCAAAATATTACCAAAATTTTCAAATATGCTACCAGCATAATAACCCACTGCATTGCTTCCTCCAAATTGTTGAATCAACATTAACCCAACTCCAATCTGAAGCATTTTCAATTTAATTACAGGAAATGTTAGATAAAAAATAAGTAAAAGGGAAAAAAAAAAAATTTTAAAGCTTCTGAAAGGCTTACAGTGACAGGATGGAGATATCTCCTTTGAAACAAGAGTAGCAAGCCTCCCTCTTCTTGTTGCTGTTTTAAGGTTTTCATGGTTCCCTACATGAAAAATTAATGCATACCTGTATAATTTGGCAATTGCACTAGATGTTTTGACAGGATTTTTTTCATTTCTTTAAGAGGTTAAAAGATCACTTTAATGTCATCAAATTCTTGAGAGACATCAGCACCCTTTCCTCTGAGTTTCTGCAATGCAGCTCTTGACGCGTTTTCATGGCCATTTTGCACCTGTAACTCATATATTTTGGTAAATCAATCGAATTAAGAATTTATTGGAAAATTTACGTCTCGAAAAATCTTGAAGTAAAGCTCACCAGCCATCTAGGAGACTCTGGAATAAAGAATAGGCCAAAAAATTGCACCAAAAATGGAATTGTACCTGTACAAGATATAATAACATGATGCCAAGTTAATATATGGTTGATACATTTAAGAAAATTTTGTTCAACTTCAAGACCTTATTGATTCATTTTTTGAGAAGGAGAAGAAGAAAGGTAATTACCCATCAAAGCCAAAATGCGCCATGGAAGGATATTTCCAGTGAAATATACAAAGGCGATGCCAGAATTCACCATCAACTGTGCAAAAGAAGAAGCCTTAGGCCACGGCTTATAATGCATCAACTGACTTAATTATATAAATTTTATGTTTACAGGGTTTATCTAGTACCTGATTAGCAGATGAAAATGCTCCTCTAAGATTTTTAGGTGCGATTTCTGCTATGTAAAGTGGTACCTGTGCAACAAATTAAAGTTTTAATATACTCGAATTGCAAATAAGTTATATTTTTAGCATACATGTAGTCAAGATGTTTACCACATATGTAATAATTCCCAATCCAAGTCCAAGTGACACTCTCCCAACATATAGAAACGAAGAATCCTTGCAATAAACAATGTAATTTATTTATTAAAGACACATATTTCAATTAAAACTGAATATAAAAATAAAACAAATTAATACATATGATATTGTCAATGAGAAAACGGTGTAGTTGCCATTAATTTCTTCTTTTCAAGAGCGTGGATGATTTGTGAAATTAATTCCTACTTGATTTAAAATATAATATTGCCACTATTGTACTATCCATCAACATTTAGATCATTTTATTTCCTTGCGAATTAAAAAATACATATGACATTAAAATTAAGATACCTTTGCCAATGCAATAGAAAGCCAGCCTACGGTACAAAATAATTGAGAAATCCACATTGCCTGCCTCACATATAAAGTCGAGAATTAATACCACAAGAATTGGCAATTTTGTGTAGATCTATTTAGTGAAAAATGAAGTATTATTTAAAAGATGCTATAGAATTTACATGTCTTTGACCAACACAAGCCACAAGCTTCCCAGAGAATAATGCTGTTATGATCCCTCCAATTGTCATAATTGAACCAAAACATGAGTACTGAAGAGATGATCATTAGCTGGCTAGCAATCAAAATACTACTATAAAACAAGTACTTGACTCTAAGACTAATAATATATGCCCATGCATGCTAAACAATGAGACAAAATTTCATCCCAAATCATTTTTCAAAGAAATAAAGCACGTAAATAGTAAATTAGTACTAACTTCAGCGATAGAGAGACCCAATTCTTTCATGATTCCAGACTCTGCAGGTGATGAATAAGCTATCTGCAAATCAAATCAAAATGAAAAACCTTAAGCCATAAAGATGACTCCAGCACCATTAAATTAAACTATAGCTTGTATGTAAAAAAAAAACGTTTAACACTTACAGCACACCCATTACAAAAACAACCACAGACAGCAATGAAGGTACTGAAGACAACAGAAGATTTGATACAAGAATCAGTGCTGGTTTTGCAAAAATCAGTGGTGTCGTTGGTATTACATTTCTCATCACCAAGCAGTGACTTTGTCAATAGTCCTGACTCCAACTTCTCATGCTCCATATCTTTATTCTTTTATTGAAAGAATTGAAAAAAAGAATAAAAGAATTCTGAGAGGTCAATGAGATGTAATCATATTCATTCTGGTTTTATAGCATAGTGAATAAAATACTACAGGACGTGTTGGCTATAACGTGGAAGATGGATTCATTCTTTTAGGAAAAAAAATAAAAATGGAAGATGGATTCAAAAATGGAATGCAAGGATGTTATTTACTGTTTAATTAGTGTTGTAATTAAAGATTACTTCGTTCAAAAAATAGGATATGGTTTGAGTTGTAGACAACTAAGTTAGCTGTCAATTGAGTTGTTAATGATAAGGAACATATATATATATATATATATATTCTTAAATGAAATTAAAAATAAATAATTATCTACTCTAGTACTGTATTACAGTTAATGATCAGATTTATAATATATATTTTAAATGTTTTATATTTAACTATTGAAAAATGAAATATGCGTTTATTTATTATAAATTTAGTTGGGATGTAATACACGAGCAATGGATAAAGATTTTCCAAATAATTATTACTTAAATAAGGAAAATGGGTTAGTTTACTTCTGGCCATTCTGATTGAGGTTGAATTTACCAATTCAAAATAAAATTTTAAAAAACATCATTGGATGGAGGATTCATGTTCCTAAAACAAACAATAATTTTTATCTCAAAAAAAAAAAAAAAAACAAACAATAATTTAGGATTAATTTTCCAAAGAAGGTTAAATGATAAAGTACGATGGATAAGTTTTAAAATTTAAAATTAGTAATACACGTATGGATGATATGGATGTGAAGTGTCACGTGTCCTATTTTAGACACAGCTATAGTATACCTTTAATTAATTTGATTTAGACTCTGTTTGTTTAGGGAAAATATTCTTCCCGAAAATATTTTCCTTTATTTTATAATGTTTAGTTACCAAAATAAAATAAATTAAAGGAAAATAAATTATTAGTGAAAAAAAAATAACTTAAAAATATGAAAAAATAACTTTCCATTTTGAAAACGGAAAGTTATTTTTCAAGACTTGAATGCTTATTAAATATAAAAAGAAAAAAAATAAAAAATAATGTTACCATTTATATGTAATATTGTATAATTTAGAAAAAAATCTATTATAAACTAAATACTAAAAATACTTTTTAACTATTTTTCTAGTGTTGTAGCCAAATATAAAAAAATATTATATTTTTCTAAAAAATATTTTTTTTGAAAAATATTTTTCAAGAAACATAATATTTTCCGTAAACAAACGGAGCCTTAATAAAAAAAAAAAGGTAAATAAAAAATTTTAGAGGACTACCAAGTTAAAAAAGAAATCTTCCAAATAATATCATACATAATTGATTAATTATTCACTATATTTCTTGCATTACAATTCTTGATTTAGGATCAATACAATAAGACAATTATTGACATAAGTTCAATAAATTAATAAAATTTTAGTTCTTAATTTACATTTTATTATTAACATGAAATATCTCAATGATAAACTGCCTTCTATTGGGTGACTATTTGTGCTTGAATTTCTTCAAGTGTTAGCCCCTTGGTCTCAGGCACCAACTTTGCCACAAATACAATCCCCACTGCGGCAATGATTGCATATAAAAAAAATACACCTGCATAAATGTTGTACAGGAAATGTCTCTTAACATAAAATCTTAAGACAGGGTTCCAATATTGATGGAGGAAAAGTGAATAAAAACAAAAAAAAAAAAAGCAATTTATTTGTTACCTGATGAGCTCCACTTAAATAAAAAGTTGAAGCTGAAGGTAACAATCCAGGACCCAGAATAATTTACCAAATTTATTAAGCTTCCTGCTGAACCCTTTACATTTACAGGAAATATCTGAAATAGAAAAACCAGTATATGTATATTTTCATTTGAGATGCATATAGTTTTAGCCACTTATTAACAAGTTACAGATGACATTATCTATACCTCTGCTGCTATAATCCATGGTATTCCTCCCATACCTATTGATAAAGACCCAACAAATACCTAATTGCAAAATGAAAAGATTTCATAACCATTTATCAAATGATGTTGCAGCTCTTAACAAAAGCATGAAGGCCTTTTATAATTATCTTTTAGCCAATTGGCATTACCGATACTCCTGTAAGTGCTAGAGCAGGAGTGATTTCCTTTCCCAAATCATAGTCCTGCCAGTGACATTTATGCTTGTGATGAGAAGTAAAAAAAAAAAAAAAAAAAAAAGAAAACTATAGACAATATCAAGAAAATAAAGCGCTATAGGTAAGGAGCAAATATATAATGTGTTTTTAGGAACCTGCAACAGGAAGGACAATCCTGTAATGAATGAACCAAAGCACATTGCAGTTAAAGAAACCTGACACATAAATTAATACAAGGACTTTAAGGCTTTACTCGCTAATCAGCAACTGCATTCCAACATGTAATCTGGAGGGTTTGAAATTTTTATACTTACTAATAGAAGTGGTCGTCTTCCATATTTATCAATCAGTAACATACCACAAAGGTTCAACACCATCTGTAGCAAAAATAATGAACTAGAAATGAGATATGCATCTGGAAGACTGCCTTATTGAAGCAAATATATATCAATTTAATTGTAGATATAGACCAAATTACACACACCGCAACAGCGCCAACTATTAGAGACCCAACATCACCTGGAGCACCTGCAATGCACCAAAGCATCAAGTGCATTCATCTCTACATAGTTATAAGTTATCCCATACTTAATGTTGCCATATGAAAAATCCTTGTCAATCCTGAAATTACCAGCTGACTCTAGAATAGATTTCATATAATACGTATAGCCACTGAGCCCTCCAAACTGTTGCAATGCCGTCAACCCGACTCCAACCTTGTCCAAATTTTAATTAAAGAAAAAAAAAATACTACATAAGGGATGCAAAAAGAGGAAGACAATTGGAAAGTGACATGTTAGGCTTACAATAGCTGCCCGGGCATATCTTCGTTGGAACAACTCTTTCATTCCATCTTCTGCTATCTGATTTAATTTTTGTGTATAACCCTGTTTAAATTTTTTAAAAAGCATAAGCTATGAAATAGATCTTGAATTTGAGTTAGACTACAGTTGTTTATTGCAAACATATTAAGCTAGAAACATAACAATGATTTCAGCAGCTTCTTGAGAAACATCAGCATTCTTTCCTCTAAGGCATTGAAGAGCAATTTCCAACTCTTTTTCCTTGCCAACTTTTGCCTGAAAAAAATTTCTTTCATAATTGACCACCTTAAAGGTTTTGTGAGTACGTCGCATATATGAAGGCCAAAGATTTCAATTCTAGGGATAATTCTCCGTTTCTAGTTAACAGATCGTCAGAGAATAACTTATGGATAATATTTTTTGATGGACATAGATTTGGTTTGGACTTACCAGCCATCTAGGTGACTCCGGAATGAAGAACATACCAAGGACTTGAATGAGACATGGGATAGTACCTTGTAATGGAATCATAAAATGACCATCATGGAACTACCTTAAATTTTACTAGAACAAAATATTGATGCAAAACAAGTTCAACAACATTACCAAGTAGAGCTAAGATGCGCCAGTTACAGAAAGAACCAAGGACATATGTCAATGATACTCCAGAAGAAGTCATAAGCTATATATGGAGAAAGATTAGGACACAAAACAAATTAATCTTTAGTTATACTTCATATTGGTGAAATTTTTTACCATTGTGACGGACATAAATGCTCCCCTCAAATTATTTGGTGTAATTTCTGCAAGATAAATGGGTACCTACAGAATGCAAATATGGTACATCTATCAGTTTATAAAACTTGAGTGACAGAGTGAGTGGGACAAAAAATTGAAATCTGAACATTCATCAGACTCACCACATAACAAAGAATCCCACTTCCCAGTCCAAGTAACAGTCTTCCCAGGTCAAGAGACCAGGCGCCCTGTAAACATTTGTTGACCACTGACATTATGCTTAAAACATAAAAATACTAAACTAAAAAAACATCATTAAGAAGAACTACATCTTAACTTGGAATTTATGAATAATTCATAATTGTGCTGTTATTTAATCACATAAGGACTTGATGCAAATTCTTGGTTATGCCACTGGTTAAGAACCAATGGCTTTAGCAAATTAACATGCTTTGTGTCATAGTAAATGCTAAACAGTTACAAGGTCATCAAATGGAGAGACAATACAAGCAGAGCCCTCAAAAGAGGTAAGCAATACCTTTGACAATGTGATAGCAAGCCACCCTACAATGCAGAATGTATTTGACACCCAAACTGCCTGTTTTAAATTATCAACAAAATCCAAAGTTTACAAGGCTAGCTGTGCGAGATTATTGATAGTTGAAAGGTGAGAAAAAGGACTTTGGTTACTTACACCTCTTCGGCCAACAAGATCTGCTATCTTACCACATGATGCTGCACCCAGTAGTCCTCCAATTGTCAATATTGAGCCAAAAAAGGAAAACTGCAAGGGGGACGCAATGATAATGTTAAACAAGTAGAAATTGCAGACATGATCAGTGAAAATTCGTATGCAAATATACCAAAACTTTAATTTCACGGTCAGCATTCAACATTAAGATTCAATCAATTCAATCTTGCCGCTTCCACCATGCAAAAATCAGAGCTAATTAGATCATATGATATTCTCAATGTATTTAGCTTAACAATGTTGAGAGTGCACTAACTATGCTAGTGTTTGTCCAGGTCTGAAACGTGCAGCAAGGCATTAGATCATTTAGCTAAACTACCCCAAAAGAAACAATAAAAAATTAATAGTAATTGAATATTTGATCCTTACCGCTGCTAGAGAAAGACCCAGATCTTCCAAAATGCCCAATTCAGCAGGTGATGTATACCCCATCTACATGCAACCATAAAACCTTTATAGCTCTAATGAAAAGTCAGGAGATAGCATGAAAACTAATGTGAATAGACAAAGATATATAGAGACACTCCAAAAGATTGCTCCAAATTTTGAAGTTCCTTACTTCCATAAAAGATAAAAAAAAAAAAAAAAAAAATTGCCACATTTTACCAATGCACACATCACAGAACCAAAATTCAACTCAAACTCAAAACTCATATCACCAGAACCACTACTACTATAGTCTATACTGTACTTAAACCAAATTATTTGGGGGAAAAAAAAAAAGAGAAAGTACTTACAGCATTTCCTAGAATGTAAGCACCACAAGCAACAATTATTGAGCTGAAGATAAGCATAAAGGTGACATCTTTGCTTGTTTCCACATCACATTCATCAAGCCCACCATCAAGATTTTCTCTTGGAAGTAATAATCTTGATATTTCTTCTTCTTCTATCATGCTTTTAGCATTCGGCTCCTGTTTTATAATGAAAAAACAGGACTAGCTATCATCCCAAAAACTCAAAAACACATGACTATGTCCTGATTGACTTGGCTCTTTAGTACCAAAAAAACAAAAAAAAAGGAAAAGACATTAAGAGAATAAGTTAAATTTGTAGTTGCCACCACCATGCAACTGTATAATTTCCAAAGCGACAACTAGGGGTGTAAACGAACAGAGCCGCTCGCGAGCAGCTCGGCGCTCGGCTCGTTAAAAGCTCGTTCGAGCTCGTATATTGAAGCTCGTTTAATAAACGAGCCGAGCTCAAACTATGTAAAGTTCGGCTCGTGAAAGCTCGTGAACAAGCTCGAATAAGGGCTCACGAACCGGCTCGCAATTTTAATATATTAATAATTTAATTTGAGATATACAATATATAAATTTTTATTCATTTAAATATTTTAAAAATATATTATTACAGAAAATCATAATTTTATAATAAATTATTTAGTAAATAATTTAGTTT
>CATIWO010188245.1:0-13237 GCA_949673435.1 Macaranga tanarius
AATTTTTTGGCCCAAGCCATTTTATAAACGGACGTCGGAACAGTAATTTGATGAATAGTAAAATAGTAATTTTTGCATGTCACTATTCACTAATGTTAAAAAAATTGTGGTATTTTTTTACAAAAATATACCACGAGGAAGAGAAAATTACGTGAAATTTTTTCCCGCAAGCCGTTTTGTAAACAGATGTCGGAATAATAACTTGATGAATAGTAAAATAGTAACTTTTACATGCCCTTTAAGTGATGGAATGAGTTTTCCCTGCCCTTTAAGTAAAATAATAACTTTTACATGCCCTTTAATAAAAAAATATTTATTTTCTAAAATTTAAAACTCATTCCTCCACTTTAAGTGGTGAAATGAGTTATTTAATTTTTTTTTCATATTCCGCCCATAGAGTGTTTGGATTATCAAAAGTAAATATAGTATATGTAATTGAAATTTAAAAACTACTAATAAAAAATTTAAATTATGATTTAAGTGAGAATGTGAGATTTTTTTTTTTAACTTTTATTTTTTTTTATGTGACCGTTACATAACGGCCGCGACCGTTGCGTAACGGCTGTAACGGCCGTGACACCTACAAAATTAATATAGCGGTTATATAACGGAAATAACGGCCACGGCACCTCCAAAAACTGTTAAATAACGGCCGTTACGTTGCGTAACGTAACGGCTGTTATTTAAAACCAGGGTTGTGGTGCTCAGCTGTTAGTTGAAACTTCAAAGCCGTACATGTTAGTTGAAACTTCAAAGCCTGTGTACGGGGTACTAATGGCCCTATATGCTTAAACAGACCCATGTGCCATAATTTGATCATTTTTCACATATTTTGCTCCCAATCTATCATATATACACATTTTAGTGTAGAAAGTCTCAGAGATGTTAATTGACTGACTATTTTGAGTTCTTGTGGGTTTCAGTTCTAGGGGAAAAAAAAAAAGAAAATTGAACAATTAAAATTTGTTAAATTAATAGATTATAAGTCCACATTATGTCATATAGACCTGCCTCTTTTTACATATTGAATTAAAGTCATAACTCATTAATTACTCTAAAATTCTACTATATATAATTAGACATCTTGTTATAAACTAAACAATATCTAATTAAGTGGTATAAAATATTAGATTAAATGCTAATTTTCCAAAAGAATCTAGTGTTTTATTAAAATAATAACAAGAAAAGTGTAATTTAGTAAGTGCAAATATCTTCTATCATTTTTAGGATGTTCAATGCCATCTAAAGGATTTAAATCAAAATGATAGAAAGAGGGTCAAATCTAATTAAACATAATTAGAGTGATATTTCTTAGTCCTCAAGATCTTATAATTAATAAAACCTATTATTCTTATATTAGTACACTATATAATCCTGAAAATGACACGTCAAGCTATTAACTTTTCTTGCAACTTCTACTAAAAAATCACCTTTTTTTTTTCTTTTTCTTTTTCTTTTTTAATTGGATTCCAATAAATTAGCTCGCTATTTAAGGTTTGTATTTTTTTTTCCCCAAAGGTGCTTTTTTATACATTCTGCTTTGCGCTAAAAAGTAAATGCCACAAGGAAAAAAACAAATCAATCTATAAATTTTTTTTTAAAAAAAAAAAGAAAAAAAGAAAACCCACTTCTTATTTTTAAGGTATTATATCTATATGTGTTCAAAAAAGGTGTTATAATATTCCCCCACCATTTCTTCCCATGAATTTTTTTTTTCTTATATATATATATATATATATCCATGAAAAGAAAAAATTTATATAATATTAAAATATATTTATATTTAAATTTTTATTTTATATTACTAACAATAAATTAAATTAAATTAAATTAAATTAAATTCTTAATTTATAACTTTTTACTTACTTTACAATTCCATATTTTGTTATTATTTTTATAAAAAAATAAAATAACATTAATAATAATAATAATAATAATTTAAAAAAGTAAGGAAAAAAATTTTTAATTCAAAAAGGAAGAAAAAAAAAAGTTCTTCCTTTAACTAAAATTATATAATAATAATAATAATAACAATAATAATAATAATAATATTAGTGGACCCATACAAATATGCCACAACAATAATAATAAAAAAAAATCGTGCAGGTATTTAACAACCATCCATCATCATCCAATTTTCTCATCCAACGGTCCTTACAACTCCTCTCTCTCCCTCTCCCTTATAATAATAATAATTATTATTATTATTAAAACAAACAAAAATAAATAAATAAATAAATTAGTGGCCGTTTCGAAGAAAATATATTTTATTGTTTTGGTTTTCTTCCAAAAATCTGTTAATAAAAATAGTTTATTTATTGTGTTTGGTTTCACGTACATTGATTTTTCAAGTTTCAAGAATTGTTGAATTCAATTGAAGCAGCAGCAGCTTTTGCTCCTTCTCCGACACCGTTTCGACGTTTTCATTATTATCGTTGTCTGTAAGTTTCGATTAATTTTCTAGAATCTGTGTGTTTTTTTTTTTAATTTCTTGGAAAAAAATTTTGATTTTTGGTTTTTTTTGGTGTTTGGTTGGGTGAAGATTTGTTTAATTTGCGCTTTTTTTTTTGAAGGAGTTGATGCGGAGGAGATTGGTGTAAAAAGGTATGGAATTTTGGTGATTTGGTGTGTTTATTTATTTATTTATTTATTTTTAATGTTGTTGATGATGATTTTTGTTGTTTGGTTGCTAAGAAAGCGCTAGAAAATTGGAGAAAAATAAAATGTGTTAGCTTTTTGTTGTTTTTGTGGTGGAATCAGACATATATATGAAAAACACATATCATTTATGCCTTAATTGAACTAATTCCTTTGTGTTCATTATCAAAATACGTATTGTGTGGGTAACAATTGATTGATGATCGATCGAAAGAATCAGAATTATTTTTTTTTAAAATATGATATTTGGTGTATTTTGTTGATTTTGATTTTTTGTTAATTTTACTAGAGTGAATTGCAGGTGTAAAGATGGTCACTGGGAGCAATATAGATATGCTGCTGAGTCTAGATGATCATCTACAGAGGCCTAATGGTAGTTTAGAAGATAGTTTTCAGAGTGAGCTAGATTTGATATTGCGAGCTCAAGCGCAGCCCAATCAGCATTATTTTGATCGGGAAAGGGATATCAATATATATAGGAGTGGTAGTGCTCCGCCAACTGTTGAGGGATCTTTAACTGCTGTGGGTAGTCTTTATAGGAATTCTAATTTTAGTGATATTAGTAGCGGTAGTAATAGCAGCAGTAATAATGCTGTGCTGACTGATGATGAGATTCGTTCACATCCAGCGTATCTTTCTTATTATTATTCTCATGATAATATTAATCCAAGATTGCCACCACCCTTACTGTCCAAAGAAGATTGGCGTGTCGCACAAAGGTTTCAGGCTGATGGGTCCTTGCTTGGAGGTATTGGGGACTTAAGAAAGAAAAGGTTGGTTGATGAGGGTGATGGTTCATCTCTTTTTTCAATGCAGCCTGGGCTCTCTGCACAAAAGCTGGATAATGATTTGATGGAAATAAGGAATGTCAATAGAAATAATCTCTCTATGCAGAACTCAGCTGATTGGCTTGATAGGGGCTCAGGTGGTTTGACTGGACAGCACAGTGCTGGGCTTGGTGCAAGGAGGAAGAGTTTTGCTGACATTCTTCAGGTACCACATTTGTGCACTTACTGTGTTCACAAACTGCCTATACATAATACATAATACCTTTTGGTTCAAGGAGAAATCTTTGGCCACTCTTGTCTTGGTGGGTTTTTTCCCAATCTTTTTCTACTCCATGGTTTGAGGGTTCTTTTTAATGCATTTATTGTTGCTGGATTCTTGTTGCTTTTTTTATATGTTGGAATCTTTGATAATTTTGTTATTTTTTGCTGTTACTTCAAAACTTCAATTTGTATTTGCCTGCTTTTGTTAGAGGATAGATTAGATTTTTGTGGTTTACCTGGCTGTGATACAATTTGCATGACCAGAAAACCCATGTTCTTATTATATGATATTTCACGAAGTATAAATTCTTTTCCTTTTATATAGACATCTTATACTAAACTGTTGAAATGTTCTTTGACACTTGGAGCCAAATTCCTGATCCTAACTCTCCTTAATTCGTCTTTAAGATTTGCAGTTAGTTTCCACAAATTGATGCTCACACATGTGATAGGCTTGATTGATTGCTGATCGAAATGAAACGCCTGGCCTGGGCGGGGAAATCATTTTTTGTAATGGATGTGTGATAGAGCATCTAATTCTTAATAAGAATTGGAAGTAGTATGATAGTCCATACATACAGGCCTCATGTTCTACTCTTTAGCAGTTGATTTCTTTTGAGACAAAGGGATTATGGTAAAGATTCTCAATATATTGGGAAATTCTGTTTCTTGTAAGAAAATTAATAGAATGGTATAATTGTAAAAACTATTTATGAGGGATCTTTAGAGTGATGATGGCTGATATAGTAATTTGGTCCGTGGTTGTCATTTTCATCATGAAATTTGCAGTTGGAACAGTGTAGAAACCAAATTTGACAAAACTAGATATCTAAAGACATCTTGTTATGAGCTCCTGCCATAGCACCTTTAACTACTTACCTCTTAATGGCATTGCTCGACAAGCCAAATTTTACGGGAAGCTTTTTGACCTTCCAGAGAATACTGAAGCAGTGTGTTTGGTTTGAGGGAAATGGTTAGAAATGAGAAGAGACAAAAAAAAAAAATCCCCTTTGGATGCTAAAATGACTCGGGGATAAATTTTCTCTTGACATTTGTTCATATAATATCACTGAAGATGGTTCCCTGTTGTTATGCTAACTTTTAAAATTAGGTTTGCTCATCTAGTAGATATTGTTGCTACTTCCTAGTCTGTACTGATAAAATGAGGCTTAAATTTTGGCAATTTCAGGAGAGCAGCAACTTATTTTATTGAGAAGTGGGCATTAACTGTACAATTTTTATCATTTTAGATTATCATTTATTACAGATAAAAAAAACTGAGTTTCAGCTCATTTAATCGAAGTTAAGTCTGTACAATGTTCACGGAAATCACCCGTGTAGTTTTTATGGTTGAACTTGAGAAAATTCAAGTGTTGCTCACTTGGACCCACATTTATTATAAAAATGTAATTTTTAATTTTCTATTGTTTAGAAATGAACAATAATGCTGTGCTGGGAATTTTGTTATCGCCTTTTTGTGATGGTTGGCAACTAACATCAGTGTGGTTTGCAGGAAGGACTTGATCGATCTTCCTTATCAGGCCATCTATTGCACCCGGCCAGTCATAATGCTTTTGGTGATCTCTTGGGCACAACTGGGATAACTGACTCCCGCCCAGCTGGATTTGGTGGCGGATTGGAATCCTTAGATGGATTACGTTCTGGGTCAGCTTCCCCTGGCTTGGTAGGAGCTAAAAGCCATGGGGCAACTGCTTCTCATTCCTTTGCATCAGCAATTGGCTCATCACTTTCAAGGAGTACAACGCCTGAGCAGCAACTATTTGGGAGGTCTTCTGGCCTCCCACCTGTGGGGAGCAAAATTGCCTCTCTTGAGAAAAAGAATGCTGTTGGCTCTACTGTCCAAAATGGTCATTCTTCTGGTACAACTGAGGTTGGTGAAATCACAGCTACGTTATCTGGTTTGAACCTATCAAAACTAAGGCATGCAGAGCAAGATAGTCATATAGATCTGAACAAGCAGCCTGATTTTCTTTTTAACACGTCCAATGGTCATAGCCATCTCCAGCAGCAACTTAGAGACAAATCAAATGCAGAAAATCTTTCATTTTCAACCAACTACATTGATGTAGGAAGGAAAAATGGTGTCATGCCAAATCTCAATGCTTCTGATTTTAATTCTAGTGGAGATGTTAGTATTCCTAAAAGAACTTCTTCTTTTACAAATCTTCACTCAAAACTGAATTCCTCAGGCCATGGAGGTCTAGAAAGATCAAATGGTCATCATCAAAATGCTATTATTTCAAATGTGGATTTTGTTGGCCATGCACCTGGTGCTTACACCAGCAATCAGAAGCTGGATTCCTTACTGGATAACCATCTCGATGAAGGTTAGTGCAGTTGTTTCCTTGTGAAGATTTGGTAAAACTCCTTATGTGTGCATTTCTCAATGTTTTTGATGTTTTCTTTTCTTTGTTCTTCATTTTTTTCCTCTTGTGTTCAGCTTTAGGTGGAATTGGAATTAGACATGGTATAAATAGAGTGGGAAATCAAACTGGGCCTGATCTTCATTCTCAAATTATGGACTCACGTCATGCTCACTACTTGGGAAGAATTTCTGATTATGCAACACGTATGAACAGTCAACTTAGAAACTCTTTTGGCAGTTCATATGGAAACTTGGATGAGATTCAGAAAGCATATGTGGAGGCATTGCTTGCTCAACAAAACCAACAATATGATCCTCTACTAGTTAAGTCTGGCAGTATGAATCAGGGGTTCCACAGGAATTTGTCATATGGCCTTGCCATGCCATATTTGGGGAGTTCAATGGCAAACTCCGATCTTCCTTCTGTTGGATCAGGTAGTTTTCAGAATGAGCAAGCTGCATGCTATTCGTCCATGATGAGAAATGCAATGGGAGGATCCATTGGGTCATGGCACCCTGATGTTGGCAGCAATATAGAAAGAAGATATGTGTCATCCTTATTGGATGAGTTCAAGAACAACAAGACAAGGTCTTTTGAACTTTCAGACATTGTTGATCATGTTGTTGAATTCAGGTATCATCAAAAACTTGCTTTGGTATTTGTTACACTCATCCAGCAATTTTCATTCAGCATAACATTTCCATTGTACTTTGCAGTACTGATCAATATGGGAGTCGGTTTATCCAGCAGAAACTAGAAACTGCTACTGCTGAAGAAAAGAACAAGATCTTCCCTGAAATTATTCCCCATGCTTGTACCTTAATGACTGATGTGTTTGGAAATTATGTCATACAGAAAGTATGGCACGCCCTTATTTGAAATACTTAGTCACATCCATTTTGATTCATATTATTTATAACTTGTGTTTGAATGCAGTTTTTCGAGCATGGTACAGAAAGTCAAAGAACAGAGTTAGCCAGCCAGCTTACTGGTCATGTTTTACCTCTCAGCCTTCAAATGTATGGATGCAGAGTGATCCAGAAGGTGATTTTCTAAGCTCGTTTCATCATGATCAAGTATAAACTCATGCACTTGCCTAAACATCTATTCAGGTTTTTGGGTCTTTTGCACATGTGATCAAGTTAATTTTTCCGATTCATAAAAAAATCTCTAATTGCGTGAGACATAAAATCTCTTCATTAGTAGTGCGGTTTCTGAGGAAGCCCAATCTCGAAATTTTAATAAATAATTATGATTCTGTTGTTTAAAATTTGTTTGTGATTAAGCTTATCTTCAAGATGTCTCCAATGATATGATATTAGTCCACTTGTTCACCCATGCATGAGTCTGTATTTAACCTGGCTGCTTAATCATCACATGGAAAAGCTAAGAATGTCTTTCAAATGACTGGTACACCTTTCATATGAGCTCTGGTGATAACTTGGTATCTCGATAAGCTTAAGTAATATGACTGGGGCAGATTATATGTTGGAGCTTTTATTTTTGATTACTTCCGCTCTGCATTGGCTAAATATCAGTGTAAAAAATGGGCACATAGTTGTTTGATAGTGATTTAAAGTGTACCACATCATCTTACTGGATGATCGTTGTTACTACTATTGATTTTGGCTAAGGAAAATCATTTAACACTATAGATGTGACTACAGGCCTTGGAGGTGGTTGGTGTGGATCAGCAGACTCAAATGGTGTCAGAGCTTGATGGTTCAATCATGAAATGTGTTCGTGATCAGAATGGAAATCATGTCATTCAAAAGTGTATAGAATGCGTACCTGAAGAACGAATTCAGTTTATCATCTCTTCTTTCTATGGGCAAGTAGTGGCACTTTCCACACATCCTTATGGCTGCCGTGTCATTCAGGTCAGAAATTTATTGTGTCTATGTCTTCTTTTGGTGGGTTTTCATGACATTTCTCAGTTTACTGATTATATTTTTTGACTCAAACAGAGGGTCCTTGAACACTGTGAGAACGTAAACACGCAGCAAATTATTATGGATGAGATTATGCAATCTGTGTGCGTTCTTGCACAAGATCAATATGGGAATTATGTCATTCAGGTATTGGAAATTTTGTCTAGTTCTGCTCATTCACTTTATATGAATGGGAAATGAGGTGTTTTTGTACCTTAGGCTTGTTGATGCGGTCCTACATGGTAATAAATAGATATTACAGTAATTTTAATTAGAAGGAAATGTCATTATTCTTACTTAATGGCCAAAACCTTAAAATATATGGTGAAACGTCTAAGCAATAATTTATAAATATTCAAACTACTACTTAAACTCATGGTCTTGATGGATAGCGATTCAATTTGTTGACTTTCTCCCTGTTTTGTTTGCACTGTTTCTGCAAGTGTTTTGTTGCTTTGCTCAAGTTTTAAACTTGGTTATATAGCTGTAGTAGTTCTAGGTCGTCTTTTTTTTTTTCGGTGAACAAAAGGACCAAAGAATTTCATGGAAACAATTTCCTTGAGCAGAGAAAATTATGTATTTCACATGCTGCCTATTATTTTGATAATTTTTCCTTTCATTTTGCCCTTGTGCAACTGTTGGGGGACAAACAGTTGTCCGCCTTGATGATTCCATCATTCATCTTTATTGCTTTTTATAATTAAATGGATTTGGTGTGAAAGTGTAAATATATAAATCCAACACCCTATAATAATGTAGTTGGAAGTATTGTGTCTGGATAATACACTTACATTATTGAAATAAGTATCATCAAGGAATACGTTTCCTTTCTCTTATAATGAGGAATTCCATGTTTCTGTCTTGTTTGTATTCATTAATTTATTCTAGTACGAAAGATCGGTTTCTTCTTGTTTTTGGATTGTTTTGAAACATTGACGTGCGTTATTGTCTCGGCCACTTCTTTTTTTTTTTTTTGTCAATATATTTGCTTGCTAAATTTCTTGTTTAAAGTGCATTTTTGCACTTGTCATCAGAATGTTTATTGTTTTCAGTTATTGCTGTCGTTCTTTATTTGCTCTCACATTATTACATTGCAATACAACCGTCCTGATTTCTTATGCTTCTGCTTAATAGCATGTCCTTGAACATGGAAAACCGCATGAACGTTCTGCCATTATTAGCAAGCTTGCTGGGCAAATTGTAAAGATGAGTCAGCAGAAATTTGCTTCTAATGTAGTAGAGAAGTGCCTAACTTTTGGTGGCCCTGGGGAGCGTCAACTTTTGGTGAATGAGATGCTTGGTTCTACTGATGAAAATGAGCCCCTGCAGGTGTCTTTCTCATCCTTGTCTTGGTACAAATGACTTGCTAATTGTGATTTTCTTACGAAATTAGATAAATGGTTTCACATTCTGTTTAAAAATATTATTTTTGTCTCAATAGATGAATCTTAATATTTTGCTTGCTTTTGGTAATTCAAGATCAATGTTAGGCAATTGGCACAAATTTGGCCTTGTTTCCAACCAACAAAGGAAAAACAAAAGGTTGAAGGGAAACATAGATGGCATACTTGCTGGTTTCACATCTTATTGTGTATCAAAGCTGCTTTGTTGCCTCTCTCTTTCTGGGTTTTGTAGTTTTATCTGGCTGTGCATAGTTAAAGTTTTGCTTGGTGATTGATATGTGTGGAATTGCACCCACTTGCATGATAGTTGGAACCAAAAACATGATAATTTTACACATTGCATATGCAATCTTGATCAGTAAGGTGGGGAAATCTATAAAATGACACAACATATAGCTTTTACAAAGTTAAAGATTTTGTAGAGCAAAAAATCTTGTTAGCCTAGGCTCAATATTTTAATGTGTTAGATATTTTTCATTCAAAACCCCGTTGGCTTGGGTTACAGTTTTGTTATGAAAGTTGGTTTTTGTTGGATGACTACTGAAATCTATGGAGTGCGAACTGCAGGTCATGATGAAAGATCCATTTGGAAATTATGTTGTTCAAAAGGTTCTTGAGACCTGCGATGATCGAAGTCTTGAATTAATTCTCTCTCGTATCAAGGTTCATTTAAATGCCCTGAAGAGGTACACTTACGGAAAACATATAGTTTCCCGCGTTGAGAAGCTCATCACTACCGGAGGTGAGGAATTCTTATCTCTTCCTTTCAGGAAAAGCAAAATGTATTATTTGTTACCGGCTTGCATATAAAGTTCTTTGGCATCATTTGCAGAGAGGCGCATAGGAATGTCAGCAATGTCATCCTCATTCTCTGCATAAAGTACTTCGACCGGAACCATCATCTAAGGCACCTTTTCCTTGCCGCAGCTGAAAGACAGTAAAAAGAGGAAGGATGCATTTTTGTACAGCAGCTAACTTGAAGGGCACTTTTTACAAGTTGTCATCTCATCTTTATTTTCTACATAGATTATAATTGTAAATAAACATAAAGCTATGTGGCCTACAGAATAAGATCTTTTTGTTAATATAATTGTAAATTCAACTCTCTATGTAATTAATTAATAATTGAGGCTTCATAAGAAATTAGGTAGAGAAGATGAGAAAGGCAAATTTTACAGTTAGTCTTTCTGAGAGCACACAAATCTGTTGAGTCTGGAAAGAGATATTGAGTTGAGTGTAAATGTTTAATTCGGATGCTTAAGGCAATAAAGAAAGGAGTTTATAGCACTGGCCTAACTTGTTTATATGTACATTGATGATTTTAGGAGAAAAAGATGCTTCATTGCCAATGAGTTTCCCTTGTATTATAAGTGGAAGATGGTTTTTTCTATTTTATTCAAATTTTCCATAAGCTATGGCATTGTCTTTTCATAAATCATAATTATCATTTTTAGTGCAAAGCGAATTCACCTCATTTCTTCCCATTTGAGCTCCATCCTCAATCAATGTTTAGATTTGTAACATCTAAAAGTATTGGAATTTCGTACTTACTTATTTATTTTTTTAATACATTAGAGTCGGAAAGGTTAAGATTTGTGGGCTAAACCAACACATAATCAAATAATGGTAGATGAGGAAAACATCAAATACAATGCGAGGAGATAACATATGAAAACAGACACTTAATATATAACCAATCAAGACGAATCATAATTTGTTTTACTGAGCATTTCTCTTCAACAAGAGATACAAGTCTGGTTATGTTATCTGGCTATCCACAGTCATCTATGAAAAAAAAAAAAATTAAAACATGAAACTCTCAGCTTTGATCAGTCCTAATCTAAAATTCTACAATTTCTCTCCTTGTTTCATCATCCACACAATCCAAATCCAACTTCTGACAATCAATAAATGTATCATTTCTCCACCTCCTCCTCTTCAAAATCATCTCTGAATCCTTTATCAGCTTAATGTACTTTTTCTTGACAATCACCATTGGATGTCTCTCTATAGCCGTTTCATCATTATAAGGCTCCTTAAGAATTGCAGTGCAAGTCCTATTCTTAAAAGACAAATAAAACATATGGGGATGCCTTTCAAATGCCTTGTGCACCTTTTGTGGCAATCCAAAATACTTCTTGAGACACAAAAGCCTTTTCCTTTCAGCTGAATGCTCAACAAACAATGATAACAACTCATGAAGAAAACCCACAACTCTTTTCTCTGCAACATCACTATTAGGATCTAAATGCGAATAATCCTCATAAGGTGATATGTAAGGAAGCTTTTGGAACTCCTTTAACCAATCTTGAATCTTTCTCCTCAATCTCAAACCCTTTGATGGAAAAAGTGGAAACTCAATTGCCTCCATTGGTTCTCCAAAGTACACACCTTTACTCATTGCATTTCTTTGCAAAGTTGATAAAATCTTTTCACTACTCTCTACTCTCAATCCCTTTAACCCATCCTCCAACTCCACTACCTTAAAAGACCCATCAAGATTCTTATCTGGGTATTGCAAAAAATCCTCTGGCAAACCTAAGTACCATAACATTCCTTGAACAATCTTGAAAGGCAATACCTTTTCTTTACTCATCAATATAAATTTCTTTAACCTTTCTACCAAATCATCTTGACACTCCTCAAAAACCCTTCTCTCTTCTTTATCAATCTCTATAGCTTCTTGGGTTAATCTAAACCAAGGCAAATTATACTTTGGACCAGTAAACTCCTCAAAGATTGATGGGTATTGCCTCAAAAACTTGGCAACTTTGATTTTGACATCAAACTGCAATCCTCTCTTTGAGACATCAGAGACTGGAATACAGCCATTGGGGTTTTGGGTTATGAAATTCTTTAAAGAAATGATGGGTTTTAGCTCTGAAGACTTGTGTATGTGATCAATTGAGTCATAGTATGGATCTTTTTTCCATTTCATGTAAACATCTACATAGTTCTGGGTTTGAACGTAGTTGTGCAAAGGGTTTTTAGGTTCGTGATTTATAAGAGAAAAGATTGGATTTTGAGAGGTAAAGATCAGGGTTTTCAGGGTTTTAGAGTTGGGTTTTATGGGGAGCATGAGAAGTTGGAAGTCTAGGAGAGGTTGCTGCAAATTGGTTCTTGAATTCTAGGAAGAAAACTGGAGTCGTTTTTGAAGTATTTTCAGCGAGTAAATATGCCGTTTTAAGCTTCTAGCTTGTCTCCACAATTTTCTTCTAATGCTTCCGAAGAAAGCCTGTGAAAAAGTCAATATTAGGAAAAAAAAAATATGAATACAAAATGTAATTTTCTACAATTAATAGAAATTAGGGAATAGGTCCAAAAAATGACCCTCATTTTTCTTTTTCTTTTTTTTTTTTTTTTTGAAAACTGACCCTCATTTTTCTTATGACTATTTTCTTATGCACGTGATTAATATTATGATTAAACACATAATTTAATAATATTATTAAATAAATATATTCATAATATGAATACTATAAAGTATTAAAGGTTAAAAAGAAATATAACTAAAAAATAATAATAAATATAAAATAATAAATAAATAAGAAAAATAAACATAAATAATAGATAAAAATAAAAATTGTATCTTGAAAAATTTGGTTTGCTTCCATAATTATACACCCATTCATTATAACAATTTAAAGTTAAAAATAATTAAAATAAAACCATTTATTTATATGTGTTAAAAAGTTTTACTAAAGGTTTTCTAAAAAAACAAAACAAAAAGTTTTACTAAAGGTGATATAAAATTACCTCTATAAGAGAAATACTTCCATGTAAATTATATTTTTGTGTTAATTTCTTAC